>CAEGAE010048349.1:0-102307 GCA_903067095.1 Girardinus metallicus
TGCCTCTTTATTATTAAATTGAATAGAATTTCAGATTTTTGTATAACTTTTCTTCAGGCTAATTTAGAAAGTGAGCTATTAATATTACAGGTTAATTTTCTAAACTACAAAAAAGTAACTAGTAGAGAAGCTCAAATATCAAAAATTGGACTGATATTGATATCCGATAGTAACACTGCTGTTATGCCAGATTTACCAATATTTTATTTTATCAAATTTTTTGTGCGATTACTCGATTAATCGTAAGAGTAATCGATCGATTACTCAATTACTGAAATATTCGTTTACAACAGCCCTAATTTAAACGATTTACTTTTGAAACCTTTAGCTTCTCCATCACATTTAGGGTCTGTAGGAATTAGATTGCTGATTCTTTTTTCTATAAGATCTAAGTTTACCTAACATCCTCTAAGTGTTTTATTCTTATTTGATGTCTAAATTTCTTCAAATGACATTGGGTGTGAAAATAAATTCTTTAAATTCAATTACTGGCATTGACTGAAATGTGGACAAGATATTTTTGTTGAAGTTTTTTCCAGCTAGACTTTTAAAATATAAATGTATAAAGAGGTGTAAAGAATGTCCCATTTTGTTAAATTTACATCTGTAATAATTTTGATTCTTACTCAAAATTAATTGAAAAATACTGGTACGTCAGATGTTGGAGAAAGTATTGTTTTCTTGTTTCCATGATGAAGCAGTATAAACTCTAAATGCTGTGATGGCATACAAAGAAAGAGACTTTGGATTAGATTACTGAAACAAACTAAAGGCGTAAGGAGATGAAGATACGCTGCAGGTGTTTAAATTCATCTTATCTGAAGGAGAGAAAAGCAAACCATGAAGAGAGATGTGATAAACCGGTGATAGTGACGTCTAATGATCTCTTTGCCTCCTCAGCTGCAGGAGGCAGAGCAGCTTCAGGCAAGCAGCCATTTTGAAGGTGGCTTTTCATGGCTGAGATGAAAAGAACAAAAAACGCTGATTCACTCGACACATCTGCACAGCATTATGCAGCCTCTGTCTCAGCACCACCCAAAGGTTAAAGATAAAGCGCTGCTTTTTGCCCCCGTTACACTGAATATGTCTGAGGTTGTCACTGTGATATGAAAGAACCACTGAGGGGAAGGAAATCAGAGCCTCAGCTGATACTGATTAGTGACTTTTCACCAGAGAACAACAAATCATGCTCTGTATCAGCAGCTTTTCTGATACTGAGCTTTACTGTGTTTTTTTTATATTTTGCATATGTGATTTTCTCTCTTATCCACAAAATACAGACACGATTACAAATTGCTGCAGGGCTCCGCACAAGATCATCTAATCAGTGGTCGTTTATATAACCAGTCAGTCCAGATCAGGACTGTTTGTTTGTTTGTCTTTTAATTCTACAATTTTGCATATAATAATGTTAAACAACAGAGTTTCACTTTTAAGCTAATGTTTATTTTTTAATGTAAATGCATTTTAATACTGAATGGTTGGAAATTGATTAGAAGCACTTGCAGAGAAATCAATAACAATGAAAGAAAGATACAGACCTGGTCTTTGGGAGGTCTTCAAATTGAAATGTTCAAACCTCAACCCTTTCTCTTTCATGTAGTTTCCGTTTGCTTTAACATGATGTTTGTTTTCAACAACTTGTAGTAGTGTTTTTCAGTGGTGTGTCAAGTCTGAGCTTTTGACACTATGCCAATTAACAGGTTGAAGAGATGTTTTCATAGTGAGCACCTTAACTGTATGTTTTATTTGTTAAAATAACAATGCAGTAGGTAATCTTGCTTGTTCCTTTAGTTTGTTTTAGGTCATAAGAAAAGTTTTCCACATTGTGTTGTGCCCCTATTACGGTATTTATCCCCAGGAATTGGCCAGTGATGTGAGAGGGGGTCCCGTCTTGTATAGCTTTTGAGACTTAACATTGATGTTGTGTCATCCATGCTGGGAGGTGCAGTTCTTTCTGTCTGTTAGTAAAATGTAAGTCCAACACTGGGATTTCCAAAATATGAGAAGCTCGTGGCCTTTTTAGTGTGTTATGCTTAAGCATTTTTTTAAATATCAGTTTATGTCAAAATCATCATTAATTAATCTCTTTAATTTTAAAACTCAGAAAGCTTTGAAATATACAATTCTTTTTCATTATCAATTGATGGTGTGAAACCTTGAATCTCTTTCATTCAGTGGAATGATTCAAAGTATTAGAAAACTAGTAAAGTGAAAACGGTCATGTTTTGGTTGTGGCTTGTGATCAGATTTTCTTTGGTTGCTGAATGTGACCCCAATGCCATTTCTGATTGGTTGGTAGGGGAGTCATGTATTTTCCATGTACATTATTGCCATTTTTATAGCACAATTAAGTATTTGTTATCTTTAGTTGTTATTAAAATGCTGTGTATATATAAAAAATAACTTCAAAGAAATTTGACTTCACATCATAGCCATCTATTATACCTTGAAATTGGCTGTCTCTTTAATAAGCTCTTACTCTTTCCGATACGTCATCACAACAGTGCTTCTCCATTATGTCACTTATAGACATTCTTAGGAGCATCGGATAAATAAGTACTTTGTATGAAAAGTTCAACAGACGTGCAGTTCTACCAGGTGTTTATCTGCTGCTGCCACTAGTCTGGAGGACCTGTGTGGGAGAGGTGTGAGGAGGGGATTCTCAGTGGGGTGGGATCTCAGCTGGGTACTGAAACACCAAGGTGGAGCTTTGGGCAAGTAGGCGTTGCTTTGTAGGAGCAGGGGCTTAGGAACCCCTGAAAGGCTTTCAAGGGAAATCCAAACATTTCTCAAGCATAGATGAATGAATCCAAGCAGCACTTCGGGTTTGTGTTTGATGGAGAAAAAACATTCTAATATGATTTGAAGCTCAAAAATTTAGATTTTACATAATATCCACTGTCCCTGTTTATACACAAAATTGAGAATAATTAAGTTCATGCTGTAAATAATCTAACAAGGTTTCCACTTGCTTTATTAAAGTTGTGGTCCCAGTGTCAACAATCAGAATCACCCAGACTTCTGGGCCTCTGGGCCAGAACTGACTGCCTTTCTGCTTTTGAGCGACCTGTAGGTTGATGCAAACAGTTATTGGCAATGAAATGTCAACTAAGGTTAGAAACTGGATTAGGAATGACACAACGTTATAAAGAAAACGTTAATAACAAAACATATGAAAATATTGGGACAGAAGTAAGGTGCTTTTAAAAAATTTTCTATTGTGAAAGTTCTTATGTTGAAAGTTGACATATCAAGATGATTTACTACTTCTTTTTTTTTTTGTATTACAGCCAGCATCTATATTTGTTAATGTGAATGAATTCTCTTGATGCCCACAACTTTTATATTTTTTAGTAGCTGAGGTCCCAGCACTCACTAGGAGACCCAGGTGGGACATTGGGATGAAGTATAAAAAAAATAAAAGCCATGAAAATGTTATTTTTTATTAAATAATGTCAATTGTAAATTCTGCAATATTTAGAAGACATGTCCCTATTCATTGCTGTACTGATGTTGTGCAACTCTTCTTCAGACAGTTTTTATATAAGACATATCACATTTTTGTCCTTTTATTAGGTTGGCAGAATAAATATATATTTTCTTCTGATCACTATAAATGATACACAAATGTTTTTACCCGTTATTTAGTTCTTTGAAGATTCAATCTTATTCACATAATAAATTCTCTGATAACTTTTGAATATTCAAAAATATTATGATTAAAATCAACTGAAGATCTAAGAGAGGAGATGACACACTTGAAGCTCTTCTGGAAAGTTGAAGGAGGAAAGCAGCTCTATAGGAGTGTACAGTTAAGTTCAGAATAACACAAAAAGTTCAGGGTGTATCTTTGGAGTTAACTGCTTGTAGCCTACCTAACCCCAGATTACCTTTAGTGTCATGGCTGTTGGCTTTAGAGTTTTGATCCTGTAGTTTACAGAGAGTGATGTTACAGTGCAAATCTCTGGTGGTGTTGCACTCAGATGTTTCCACCAGCAGATGTCAGCAGTGACTGCATCAGTCAGGATATCATGACAGGGTAAGAGGGGTATGCTCAGCCCTGATAAGGGTCCACCACCACTCCTGGAGCTCTCGCTCTAGTGAGGGACAAGCTATGTAAATACGGGGTGGGGCCAGATAACTGCTGACCTTGACGTGCTCATGGCAGCAGCTTATCAGCTAAACATGTCCGAGGCAGGAAAATCCTTGAGGGATGATGGAGAGGAGGGAACGTTTAACATTTGCTTCCTGACTGCCTGCTGTGGTTACATCATGGCTGACAAGCTGCTCTCCAGCAGTAACAGCGGCGTAAATACTCCATTTCACTGTTGCTGTTTTTTTTCCTTTTTTTTTTTTTTTTTTTGTTTTGCTGTGTGCTAACCAGAGAAGACGAGTCCCGCGGCATCTGGCAGGATGCTGCAGAAATCACACCATGTTGTGTTTTTAAAGGAGTGGCCACTGCACTACAACATGATGTGCAGGATAATTTAATTAGGCAAATTCCCCACTCCCTTAAATCTGAACACACCTCACTATTGGATTACATATCAAGAAATGTGTCGATGAAGCTGAAATGTTTAAGATCAAAAAAAGGTTTGATCAAGTACATTGAGATGAGAGACATGGTTTGGACATGCTTGTTTCCATGGTGACCTAAAAAGTCACTAAAGTTTGCTATTCTTTACAATTTGTTTTTATCATTGCTGTTTCTAGGTGAAGCCTAAACCAATTTAATCCAGTTTTTTATTTCTAAGCAATCATTTCTTTTTGTGTTTGCTTCATGAATTTGTTTAAAGCCAGACAGCCACAGCAGTGATGATCCCTGTTTACTGCTGTGAATAAAAATGAGGAGAAACTGAAGGAGGAGTTAAATCTCAGCCTGATGATTGGGGTTTACAGAAAATTGTTTTAAATAGGTAACAAAACAAGCTGCTTGCTGAGTTTTCGGATTTCAAAAGTTTCTGAAATTCTTATTTATATAATTTGTATTCAAAATAGCATTTATAAAGGAATCCAAGATTTTGCCTGCAACAAAAAAAAAAGATAATTCTTACTCTAACTGTAACAAAAAAGAGGATTCTTACTCTGACCCTCATGATTTAAAGCTTAAAGGTTCTGGTCATCACAGTGATTTAACTCAACAGTAAATGATCAGTGATCACAGGTGAAGATTGTTTAACCTTAGTTCAGCAGTGCTGTTAGAATGTTGTTGTGATGGAGCAAATTAAGACAAGTGCAATATTTTGTGGAGGCAAATAAATTGAAAACATTTCAGTACTACTGAAACAAAATAAAAGGTTTCTGACTTCTCTGAGATGTAGTATCTGAGAGTTGCAACCTTAACAAACCGTTCTCTGGGGACATTTGTAGAAGCACACGCAGTTCCTGCTCACAACACATTCAACCAATCATAATGCAAAACGTTGTCACTCATGTGCTGAATTATTGTGCGGAGGTGTTGACTGAGATGTCGCCTATATGGGACAACGCTGTGACCAAAGTCTGCTATAGTGAAGTGACATTCACGAACGATCCGATTCTTCGGGACGGGTCTTTACTAAGTTCTATAGGACTGAAGCCTCACTGGGAGCCGTTCTTTGTTCTTGTGATGCTCTGCGTACACTGCTATTATTTTATTTAATTGAAATGTATATAGATTTATTTAATTGGCGAATAAAAAAACAATAACGTAAGAATGCAGAGCGTGCTCATTGCTATTTTCGTCACCTGTCATGGTGGCAGACATTGCAGTGAGAGGGAGGGTGAGAACGGTCACGGTGCTCCTTCTGCTTGGTTACTTGCTCTTTGCGCCTTGTTCAGTGTTCATAGTTGAGCTTTATTTACCATTAGGGTATTGCTTTAATTGCTATATTTAATGGTGCAGACAGTTGTGGTTTCTGACATGGGCAATATGGGCAACCGCCCAGGGCGTTATCTTATTAGGAGTGGCAGGAGACTTCTGCGGATTGTGGCACAAAGATGGAAGCAAAGCAGAATGAAGAAGAGTTTGAATTGATAATGATACTGGTTAAATTGATTTCAGCTCTAAATATTTAATATCTAGGTGTTTTATGGGAATGGATCTTTCAGATCAATCTGAGAAGCAATTTTGATAGGTACACTTAATTTTATTGTGTCATGTAGCGCGGGGTGCTGGTGTTGGTCTTGACTTGGTCTTGGGTTAGGTGGTCTTGATTACAATACTGCTACATGGCGCGTTGGCTGTATGTCCTTCCCCACCCACTTTCTTTCCATCTCCTTTCTGTTGGATTTCTTACAAAATAAATGCCACAGTGGCAAAAAAAAAAAGTGAATTTCATGCTGTGTTAGGACAGGAGACAAGATGTTTCCATCCCTGAAATTATGATGCATAGAATCACATATCTAAGTCTAAAGTATGTTACATAGAATAAACACAATAAAAAGATGCTTTAGCTATGGCATTGTTCATTAAAATGGCACATTTCTGATTTATTAAAATTAAATATGATAGGTATAATTAATGATATTGTATTAGAGATTAGATACTGTACTTTTACTTTTAATACTTAAGTATTTTTAAAAGCCAGTACTTTTTCACTTTTATTCAAGTACAAATGTTAATGTTGTACTTTTACTTCTACTAGAGTACATTTTTGTCTGTGTATTTGTACTTTTACTTATGTACATCGTTTGAGTACTTTCTCCACCACTGTCTAAGACACAGATTTTTGGCTTTTTCTTACCTGTAGCCATAATCATTAAAACTGCAAAAACTAAAAACGTAAAGTCTTTTACTCTGTGTGATGAAGCTCTATCCGTTGAGAGAACTTAATCTTTATCTTACCAAGAAGGATACTTTAAACTTTTAAAGCAAAGCGTATTTTGGTACAAAGGAATGGACCAAAATCCCTGCTAAGATGTGAGCAAGCCTGGTGAAGTGAAAAAGAAACTGCCTCAGTATTTGGTGGACCTAATAATGAGGGTTGGGAGTATAATTTAGTTCCACCAATTTCAAATATTTCTCGTGGTGAGGAAGCATTTGTAATAACCAGTAACGGGGGGCTTTTTGCAGTGTATTCTGTATTTGTTGGAAGCTTGGTTAGTTTTTACTGATCCACAGCATCCGCGGGCTCGTGGCAGAGTCTTTCTGCCGTTCTTCCAGCACCAGGCACCACCACTCAGGCATGACAATAAAATGCAGAGCATGAAATTAACTGTGCCTGCTGTTGGAAAAATCAGCACCCTCCATCTTTCTGTGCCCTCTCACTCCTGTACTTCGCAGACAGTTTCCCCTGAATCCTACATCCTGGCTGTTCTCAGGATATTACGATGAGAAAGCTGCATCATAGCAACACTGCGACGGCTCAGAGACATAACAAACGGCTATAAAATTGTTCTCGATTTGCCATGTTTCTGGCGGGCTTTGTTAAAATAAATGCATTTTTAATATCATGTGGAGCAGCAGAGCATGTGCATTAACTGCAGGAGGACTCTTTGAGAGTTGCTTTGCCTGGGTAATACTTGTAGCCAAGGCCTTATTGACCGTACAGGCTTAAATCTCAGCACAAACACTGCACAGCCTCTCCCCTCCCCAGTGACAGGCGGAGAGATGAGCCCCAGTGAACTGAGTAACGAGCTAATCATGAGCATCCCAGTAATAAATAGGTCTTGTTCATAGTCCACTAATCCCAGTCATTTAGTCGTGGTGAGGCTGCAGAAATCAATTACTGCAGCTAGAGTTTGCTCTCTGCTTTCCAGCTGCACACATGTCCACCCCTCTGACTCTTGAGACAAAGAGTTGCATTCTTAATGTGTTTCCAGATTTATTTGTTATATAGCAAATTCATACTGTTGTATTTTTGCTCCTTCTCATAATATCAGGTACCTATTTTTCTATCTAACTTTAATATTTAGACTAATTTGAGGTTTATTTTAGAGTTAAGATGAGTTTAGATCATTGATCACATCACTGTAGTGAGGATGTGTTTTGAACTGATTTGCCCAGTGTTGTGTCATCTCTTGACTTTACCCTTCAACACTATCAAAGTGCACAAAGCAAGGAGGAGAGGGGTGCACTCCCAGAAAACAATTTGCCATCTGTGCTTAATGGCATCTGAAGACCATCCACCGTCAGGCTCCACAGGGAGCTGGCCTCGAGGTCCCCATGTTTGAACTGAAACAGAATAAACACACAGACAAAAAAAAGAAAAGAAAACAAGATCCAGTCTTCTTTAAACTATCACTTTTTATAAGTCTGTGGATGAATCAGGAGAAGAGTTAAAACTATTTTTTCCTTGGCAGCTGAAGATCTGAATCCCATGGATGCCAATTAATCAAGCAGTTGCAGACTTCCTGCTTTAGAGATTTTTTGTATATTGCTTATAATCAAAATTATGCTTTGATTAAAGGATCTGGGGCTTTTAATGGTACCAGTTTTGGGGATTTTATTCTTTGTTTTTCATCCTCTCTTTTGCCTCAGCCTCATATCCATCCCACCATCAGACTCCTGCAGCTGTTTCTTTCCTTCAAATCACCATCTGAGCGCGGAGAATGAGTGTGGAAACACTGTGAGGCATTCTGCACCAATCCGTGTCTCTCACAAATTAACCTTTGTGTCTCAATCGCTAATAGTCCGTTTTATTCGATTGCGCATGTGTTGAGGTGGTGGGCGGCGGCGGGTGCCAGCCTATCCCCAAGCAGCATTCCCCCTCTGGCTTTCAAGGAGCTGCATCGCCATGGTGATGTCATCCTCAAGCTGAGCGCCCGCCTTCATCCAACAAAGCTGACTGATTACTGGAGGAGAGAAGAGAAGAGGATGAGCAGCGATCGATCTGATGATCGAACCACGAGTCGACGTCACTTTGGGTCTGATCAGCTTCTAGTCACAAGCTTTTAAATTTTACCCCTTAAAGCCTGTTGATCAGACTGACACGATGATGACATAATCTTCTGTGAACAAGTAATCATGATAACAAGCTGCAAGTTTCATACAGTTTAATTTAATCTCATCTGAATGCAACATTTTCCAGAGTTGCAGTAAAAATTTAACTGAAAGCTCTGCTCACAATATGGTTCCAGAACCAAAAGGCCTTCTGATAGAGGCCCTCATGCAGATTAAAAGGAAAAACAAAGCCTATAGGAATTTTTTTTATCTTTAGTCCATCAAGTGCACTTTTTACTTTACTTTTAAACCTTGATAAATGTTATTTTTATTTGTTTTGCCATTTTTCCTGTTAAAAATATGAAGTACATGTTTATGTATTTTATTGTGATTAAGCTGGGTTTGAAACACATGTACTTTTCATAAAATGAAGATAAATCAGATAACATTTTTCCATCCTTCAGAGTCGTTTTTGGAAGTTTTCTGTTCTAATTATCACATTATATTTTAGTCATTTAAGTTTATGTTTCGTGACAAAACTGAATCATTTACTGCCAAAGTTTGCAATGAGATTTTATACAGAATATAAAGTATAAAAAACTCAAAAGTGTACAATCTTTTGCAACCATAAATTTAGAATATTTTTTTTCTCCTGAAATAAAAATTACTTTCAAAAGATGCATCTGAGATGTATTTGTAGAATCTTTATTTTCCTCATTTTTAAAATGTCTTGGAGTAAAAACTGGTAGAAGTTTTGAATACCTCACCATTTATTTGTATCTTTTTAGAAACATTATTTTTTCCAGCCACTGTTTTTGGTGTTGAAGGAGTGGTTCATACACCCCAGTATGAGAAGGTGGCGCTGTTGTAGCAAAATTCATTTCTGAGCAGAAAAGGCTCATCTGGTAATCTCTGGTGACTTGTTTCTGTCATTGCACTGTCATCATCGGCCAGATGACACTAGTGTCAAACGCTCCTGTGGGAGTCAGCTGTGTGTGAGTGTGTGGGGTGGGGGTTACCAGGGTTAAGGGGAGCTAATTTCACGCCTTTTTATTTGCACGGGTCTCAGGAGACAAACTCTCTATAAGCATTATCACTTCCAGCTGGTTCAAATGGGACAGACGAAACGAGACCAGCACACAGTCTTTGTGTTTGTCCCTCTTCTGTCTCAATGTGACGATGCCTTCCAGCACAAAGCTGGATGCATTAAGAAACTATCATTTTCCTATTTGTGGAGGAAGGAAGGTTTTAGACACAATTTTGAACCTCAGTGCTGCAGATTCTCAGATTTCATCCGATCTTGATTCATGAGCCATTCATAACTGCTTGCATCTTTTTGAGACCGATTAGAAAATATTATCATGTGTTTTGTACAATAATCTGATTTTATCCTGATACTCCATCTCCTGTAGGTGCATCGACGATCAGCAGAGCGCCTTCGAGACTTGTGTTGCGCCAATCGGGGCACCTTCATCAAAGTAGGCCAACACCTTGGTGCTTTGGACTATCTGCTGCCTGAGGAGTACACCTCCACCCTGAAGGTGCTCCACAGTAGCGCTCCTCAGAGCACCATGGAGGAGATTCAGCAGGTCATCAGAGAAGATCTTGGAAAGGAGGTACATGTGGTTTAACATTACCTGCAACTCCAAATAATTGCAGATTTTAGGTTAATTTGAAGGTTAATCTGAAGTACTTATACACTGAAACAAAGGTTATACATTCAGCTATCATTGATTGATAGGTTGAGAACAAAATGTTATCATATTTTCAGAAATTGCGACTTGTGATGTACGGTGATGAGACATGAAATTACAGAAGAAACATGCCCACAGCATCACCAGTCCTCCTTCATGCTCAATAGGCATGAGGAGCTTCACCTAATCTTATTGTTTTGTGCCAGTCCAACCAGCAGTGTTTAAGGTTGAAAAACTCTATCTTAATTTGATATGACCTAAGTCTGAGTAGAGTTTCACAAATTCAGATGCTTATGATTGTGGTGGCAGGAAAGAAAATGTGTTTTTTTCTGGCATACCTTCCAAATAACCTGTGGATGTATATATAGCATCCAGTGGTGCTTAAAGAGACTTGATGATTCATGATTTGATCTTCTCTGTAGATTGACCTTGTCCAGCCTTGTGTGTCACAGTATCAGTTGCGGCAAACTTTTTAATCACTGCCCTGAGTAGATGTGGGCATGATTAGGGGCACAGAGTATAGTACTTTTGAGATTCATAATGGTTCACTCACACATCTGACTTAATTTAATGGTAGCCTCTCTGCTCTATCCTATTTTAAAAACTAGCTAATAGAAATACTTCATACTTCCTACTAAGTGTGATCAACTGGTAATGAAAAAAGTAACACCAGTTACATTTATTTTATAGGAATGCTTAGGTGAGTCTTTGTGATAGCAGATATTTTTTTCCCCACTCTGAATAAATGTTCTCCAGTTAAAGGTTTTTATTATTATATCATTTTCATGATGTCATGCACTGAGAAATCAGCTGGTTACCAGTATTGGGATGGAATATGTTTGTGTTTTACTATGTGCACAACAGTAGTTGTCTTTTCTGCCATGGAAATAGAGCTTTAATTGTTCCCACCTGTGCACCACAATTGGTTCAGTTTGGATGCAGCGCAAAGTCTGGCGTGATGTGAAGTCATGCAGCTGATTGAAATACAGACCTTTGATGAAAGTTGTAATAATTAAACAGATTTGTATCCTGAATGATTCAAATCCTATTTGTCACCTAAAGTCTCTGCTCTGTGGGAAACACAACTACTGCAGAGTTTGATCAGAGTTGTCAGACACGTTTAACGTTTGCAAAATAATTTGTCACAGACAGTTTTTCAGAGCATATGCAACATATTTGTTGAACTGTACAGCCATCCTAGTGTTAATTTTTTTTTTCAATGGCATTGTATTTGCAAGGTTAGAGAAAAGAAGGCGTTTTCATGAACACTGCATCTATACCAGTGGTGTAAATTGAAGTGGAGAAGACATTGAACATTTTACGGAAATCTTGGGACTTTTATGCGGCATTCAGGAGCCTGTATACAGGAGCTTGTATACATTGTTATATTATTTTACAATAATATAACAAACCAATCCAGTTTGTTATATTATTGTAAAATACAGGAATTTTCTCATTGTTAAAGCAGCTTGGATTGACAGTTTATTGTAGAAAGTACAGGTTCAAATACAAATAACAGCAGTTGAAGCAAAGTGAGATTTGCCTTAACAAAAGAGTACAAAGAGCATTTTATTCTCTGAAAGGAAAGTATATCTTTGAGCGCCCAATTTTCCCTTAATGCACTTACATCTGCACTTTTTGGCACGTGAGGCTCCTTTGTGACGAGCTCTGATTTGATGTTAAATGTGCACTTGTCTACACATGTGCACTTTGTGGATTGTGGGAAAAGAGAGGGCAAATAAACTAGAACTGGACCGGGCTGACATTGTGTCCTTGTTTGGTTTTATAAGCTGAAAAAGCTGTTACAGCTGTTGGCACAGAGTGCGATGTTTGCTCTCAAACTGGTTGTTATGACAGCCTTTTAGGGCCTGCAGGAGGCCAGGCAATTATTCTGTTATACTCAGATACACAGGTCCTCTCCTAACACACACTCCCCTCTGCTGTGTGGTAAAGAAGTGGACTTATTGTTCCCATTGTTTAGATGCATTAAATCAGCAGCCTCAGTCAAGTTGCATAAAACCATCAAGTTTGGACTGAACTTTATTCTGTTGCTAAATATATCAAGTAAAATGTATATTTCACTCAGTTATTTAAATCTTTTCCATTGGATCAGAAAGAATAGGTTCTGCAGAAAAAAGGTCAGAACAACACAGCTCAGCCTGCACATGTTGATCAGATCTTCATTCTTTGTATTTTTGTTGTTGGATCACTTTTGGTATGAACTTTCACACTGCTGGGTGTTTCAGGAGGACAATGATTCAAGTGGGTTTTGGAATAGATAAGGCAAAACACATTTTACTGCTGAAAGTGGCTACTGTTTCAATTGACGGGTGTTATAGTAGAACAGAAATCCCCCTTATTGTTCAGAATACAGAATTACGTGAGGGCAAAGTTTCAACATAAATATTGTGCAGTTATTAAAAATAGCCTTCTCTGATCCAGGCCAATGTCTGTTGGTTCATTTAAAAAGAATGTACAAAATATGTATTTGAGCATAAAAAAACAACAGACAAAGAACATAACCACAAAATAACTACAAATAACTGCAAATACCAGCATGTATACAAACACTTACTGAGTAAGTTAGAAGCAGTAATGCGGTTACAGATTCTGACAGCTGCTGGGAGGAAGGATCTATGATTCACACCACAGTGCATGTAGGATACAGCAGTCTGTCACTAAAGGAACTCTCCAGCTTTGAAACAGCTTCATATAGCTGGTTTGAATTTTTACATTGACATATGTAAGAACATATGTAGTTATTTTTTTAGATTACAAAATCAATTGTGTCATTTGGAAAAAATATCCTGAAGAAACTTTTTTCCAGTCTAAAAACAACATCATGCTTGATTTTTCAGGGCAGTGCAGTTTCATAAAATTCATATTTTGAGTGAACAGAATTAATGGGAACATTTGATTTTATATTTTAAAACATATTTTTGTTAAACTTGATGCCCTGGTTTATACATGTAAATTTTATATAGTTTCACTTTTATGCACTCGCATCCAGTTAATTAAAAAACAGATTATTTGAGATTTCTATTTTTACAGGGCAGGAAGCAGCTCCAACTTGCAGGCTAATTATTAGTACCACTTGATTTTCAAACCGTGTTTACAGCAGTGCACCTGCAGCATCTCCAACATTCAGAGGAACTTTTGTAAAGCCCTCAGAGGGGGTGGGGGGAGTACAAATTATAAGTTTGATCTTATATTTTATATCTGTACAGTTATTCAGAGTCATCCTCTAATGTACAACCAATACATAATATTTTTCTCAGGCTTTTTACAAAAGGTGCTCATTGGGTTTGATTTCTCCTGCTTTCTGTGTGGGGCGTCATTATCCTTGAAAAGGCAATGATACAACTTTTGTATGTGGAAAGCAGGGGGAATGGGATGAATTAGCCCTCCTCCCTCCTGAAGTGGCTGGGAAAGAAGCGACGCTGATGAGCTGTACCAGGCGGCTCCGGAGCTGAAGCGGCCGCTGCTCCAGCATCATTTCCGTTTCACCGCACATGCTTCTTTTTTACAACATGGCCTTTTTGTCATGTAGAAGGATCGAGTGGAGCGTAGAGCTGCCGTGCTGTTTCCAGCACCATTTGTGGTGACATATGCATTCCCACTGTGCACAGATCTGGCTGCAGCGAATCTGCTGAAAAGCCCGCTCTGCACAATATGTTGTTTTACCAAACTGAGTCCAGGACGAATGTCACACTTAGCTGGTACAAAGGCGTGACTCGGGACAACATGATGGCAACATGGCTGTTCAGGTTGGGCAGTGTGGGTGTGGGGACATCTGTGGACGTGGCTTTTTCAGGAAGTGGAAGTGAAATGTCGTTCCCAAGCTGATAAAATCCCAAATGAGCCAAAGAATTTAAACAAAAAAAACATGAGGGGGCGGATTATTGTGGAGGCACACTGGTCGCACCAGAAAACCCTGATTTGCTATCAGTGTTTATAGTGTTTTATGTGGTGTTATTTGGATGAGATCGACAAATCAAAGCATTAAACAAAAAAAAAGCATGATGTATCCATAAACTCAAATGTAGATTTAGTAACATGCAGCCCAATTCAATACAGAATGATATAGAACAGTCTACTTGACCTGATTAATTGCCCATTGGTAAAAAGTTAGTATTTATTTATTTTAATCTAATCTAAGCAAGTTCAAGCAGTTCTCTCAAATATGTTACTTCCCAGCAATCCATCTTCGCCACTGTTAACCTGAGTAAGCACAGGGTGACATTGGGGAGAAGAAATCTCACTGAACAAAAACTATGGGTTTAGAAAGCAATAAAATCCAGAAAAAGTCAACATTACAGAGCTTCTTATATTTTTTGGGGAATGAAAAAACAGAAATAGTTGTGTTGACTGTTTGGCCTAGCTAAATAGAGAATCTGTAATCCAGGTGCAGATGTAAATAAAAGAGAAAGAAGACAAGCTAATGGCAGTGGATAATAGCTTCGTCCAGGAAAAAGACACAGCTATACACGGAAGCCCTGGGCCATGTGTGTTGTGAAAAGAAAAACTGAGAGAATAAAAACAACTTATTACAGCAGTAGATATGTCAGTCACTTTCTTCAAGAAAGTGCAACCGGCCACTAAACTTCTATCTGTGATCCTATCCAAGATAGAAGCAAAGCTAATTCCACAACTGATCTCAGATTATTTGGGGACGCTTTAATATGAGTGGATAGATAGAAAAAATGTTTAGTCTAAAAATATTATCAACAGATACTTCTAATTAAAGAAAGGCATGGTAGTCTTAATGAATCCTTGCAGAGTAAGCAGGGAGAGGAGAAATACAGTATTGTTTAAGTAGAAAAGTTCTGCACTAAGTAAATATAGCTGATAGATTAAATGATATTTGGATTAAAATGATCTTTTTTTAATTGGGACACCAGAAGCTTTTTTTAATGACAAGCACCTGCAATGGACAGCAAAGAGGATTGCCAGGTTTTCTTCGCCCTGTGGGAGCAAGAAGATGGAGGCTGCAGATGGAAGATGCCAACATCGTGATGAGTTCAGTGACTGATGCAATGTGGTGGAAAGTAAAGCATCCAGGCTTCTGACTCCAGGGGGATAAACTCTGGTTCAGTACAGATGGATGCCGATCACTTTGGAAGTGGAAACAATAATAACTATTTGTTTTGATGGGAAAATAAGTGTGGTTATACTTTTTGTAGACATAACAGATATTCTCCTATAACTTTTCAAAACAACCTGGTTGGTCCCTTTTTTTATTGTCCTATCATGACTTTAACATTTAACATGCTGTCTAATGCCTGTAGAGTCTGAAATAAAGATGTTTTTTTTATTTTTCTGAACATTGCATTTTAGAAGCTTTCTTTAATGTTTAATATGCAAAATTTTACATTTATTAGATGATTTGGTTGTTTTTTATATATATCCAATGCAGGCCAAGAAAGGGATCTATGTATATGTTTTTTCATATGGCTTTGAGGTTGGCATTAAGATCCCTTGAAAGGGCCGTTAGTTTTTCAACTTCTGCAAAGCAATCTCTCTTTCCTGCTTCTTTCTTTTTCTTCTCTCCGCTCTGTAATGATTTATGTATTTTCAGCCAGCTGGGGCTGTGGCTCACTGCCAGCAGCCAAACTGGCCACCTTTTCTCTGTGACACAGACACCGATGTGTTTCCATCCAATTGCGAGGCCTCAGGGGCCATTTTATTTGTGCCATAACTCATTTCAGGGAACGTATGTCACTGAGGGTCTGCCCTATGGGAGCAGGGCCCAATCGCATGCATTACCATGTTTATTAACTCCACAGCCGAATTGAACATGAACATTGACTGCATGGCAGAGAGCTCCAAACATTCATAGTATTCCCTCCCCTCTTAGATCATGTTGATCCGAGTTCCTTTTTGGATTTTGTTGGGATTTCTGAGCTCAGGCTGCTGCTTAAATAGACGGGCTCATCTGAGAAATTACACGTTTCCTTAACCCACGAAAGTACGTTTGGCATCTCAGATCCCACTGGATTTTTGTTGTCGTCCTGTGTAGACACTGGTGGGTGCAGACAATTTCATTCCATTTAGCATATTTGCATAATGAATAGCTCAGCTGAGGCCGCTCAGCAGCTCATGCTGGATGTATAATTTAATATCTGGTGGCATCTTCTGCAGGGCTCATGTTCTGTCTGTACCTGACGGGCCAACATCATGTTCAAATTAGCCTCTTTTCACGTTGCACAAACAACAGGGGAGTTTTTCCCACTTATGGACTGGTTTGAGATGGGGATAATAAAATAGATGGTTGCTCTAAGAATACAACACAGATTCCTGGAGGAGATGGAGAGAAATGAGGCCTGAGTGAATAACCTTCTATGCCTCATAACAATTAGTTTGATGACTTCTGGAGTTGCAACTATTCCTGGTGTTTAAAAAAAAAAAAAAGGTACTAATTATTTTATTTTTTCCTACATACTCAAGTATGGGGATAAAAAGTTAGTCAGTTATTTTTGTTAACATAGAAATCACAATTATGTAAGAAATTGAGTTTGGAAAAACAGTGTATTTATTGGTTTGGAGAACAGTGATTTGCCTTGACATTAATTTGCTTTGATACTTTCAGCTTTGACTCTTCTCTTAAAGAGTGAAGTCTTTTTGTGACTTCACTGATTCTGTCAAAGGCAGAAGCTAATGATAGTCGTGCAAGCTAATTCTGAAAAAAAAAAAAACAGGAGGATTCACAGTTCCTCCAGTTCAAACCTAGGAGAAGATAATCTGCTGTTTAGAGTTTGAAATGTTGTTTCAAAGTTCAAGTGTTTGTCTAAATATGTCTTCAGGATGCATTTCACTCTCAACGTTGTTGTGTATAACAACAATGTCAGTAAGGAGCTGCTGCAGCACTGAGGGAAAAGTATTTTCTTGAGGCTGTATGTTGCTTTTTCCTTTGTTAACTGAACAGATTTGTCTCCGTGAAGCAGGGCAGCCTCAGGGCGATTCTTAGATTCCCAAGTACACAATAAGTCGTTTCTAATAACTGAAGGTCCCTCGGGAAGTCTGTTTAACCTTCAAACCCACACACTAATTACTGTGTGTGTTCTGGGAGTCCACCGAGAGCAGTGGCAGCTAATGAGGGACCACCTATGCTCTGAGGACAAACTGGGGGCTGAATGCTGTGATAGAGACGTGCTGGTGGGCTGAGGAGATCAGGCTGCAGGCTTGGATCTGTGCATTCATGGTTCCCTCTCTGGATATTCATATGGTTGATGTTTTTTAATGATAAGAAGTGTTGCAACATAAAATACACCCGTTTGCAACCATTAACTATATAAGTAGAAAACAAAGGGATGGATGGGACAACACATTGTTATCGTGGTATACACAAGACACGGGTAGTTAATCTTGTTTTATGCCCGTCACCCAGTTGCAATTACTCCAAGGAGAAAAATCTAAGATGCATAAATTAACAATGTAAATTAGATTTTTACCTATAATTTTTTACATATGACCAGACGATGAGTTGCGATTTTCTCCCTCTCTTTGTCTGTTCTCCTGCAGCTGTCTGAGTTATTTGTTTCATTCGAGGAGAATCCTCAAGGCGCCGCCTCTTTAGCACAGGTCCACAAAGCTGTCCTGCCCGATGGGAGGACGGTAGCTGTCAAGGTCCAGCACCCCAAAGTCCAACGACAAAGCTCCAAGGATATAATGGTGATTGAGGTGAGTCTGAGTTGGTGGGATTTTCTGTTTTGTCACTCTTTGAACCGTACAGCCATACATCCTCTATCTATATCAGCTCCATCATGTTTAGGTTCTTATTATAAAGGGCTGGAATCAATGGAGTCTCAAGTCCATATCAACACAGGACCACAACGGGTAAATTAGTCATCCATCACATACAGACAGAGACACACCTAAGGGCAATTTAGAGTTGCATGCAAGTTTATGGACTGTGGGAAGAAGATGGGGAACTGGACAAGACCAAACTATGCATTGTGTGAGCACACCAACTTCAGATTGGAGCAAATGTACAGAGCAATGCTAGGTATGTTTCTTGCTGCTGGTTGATTATCCTCAGACTTTTTTTTCTGTGATGTCCCACACAATACTCCCGTTTGAAATACTCCCGTTTTTAACCTTAAGTTATACAACAGGAGTAATTTAATTTTGCTTGAAGACATGACATTCTAACCCAGCCACTCAGGAACCATGTCAGTATGTTTATTCTGAAAAACAATAGTAAAATCAACTAACCTGTGTGAAAATATTTAACTGAAACTTTAAAGTTTTCAAAGCTCGTTTTAGGAACTCGGTCTCAGACTAGGAAAATTAGAGTATTTTAGTGTTTATATTCTAAGATACAAAAAAAAACACAATTACAACTCCCAACGATGGTGTTTTGTTAAACAATGCAGTTTGAAAGAAGCAGATATTCTCCCTTTGCTTCTTGTGGTGCTGATGCTTTTCAGGATACAACTAAAAAAAATCAGGGATTATAACAAGCTTCCTCTTAGAATATATTTGACTTTACTTTCAGAGTGTAATCAAAGATGTGACTGTATACTAAAGTGCAGCTTTGTGTCTTCTACATAGATGGTCAACATTTCTAAAACCAAATTTTTGCTGTAAAAGCTTCTTGTTCTTTGTTTTACATTGAAGGTGCTGGTAAAGGCAGTGAACTGGCTCTTTCCAGACTTTGCCTTCATGTGGTTGGTGGAGGAAGCCAAGAAGAACATGCCACTGGAGCTAGACTTCCTAAACGAGGGTCACAATGCTGAAAAGGTGGCCAAAATGCTGTCCCACTTCCCTTTTCTCAAGGTACACACATTTTAATATTATTTACCTCCATACCTTGTATTACGGCCTGAAATTGAGTAAACCTAGAGCATATTTCTTTTATTCCACAGCTGTCTGTCTCTAATTAAAGTCTGGGTATTTAAAACGTTCCTTTCTGTCGTTAATAGAGGTCAGAGTCTTCCTTTGTGTCAGAGATCTTTCTTTGTGTTGCCTGTCAGTTCCTCTACGTTCAACCAAAGCTGCATTTGAGGAATCGTATTTCCATTACTAGATAGAGTTGGACTTCATGTCATTATCGTTTAATTTCCTGGTGTCTTTTTTCTTTAATATGTTGGTTTAAAAACTTTAATAGCTTTCTGAATGTGAATTAAGTTGGGTTTTCGTGTTTTTATTTTTTGTTGTTATTCAAAATATTAAAACATCTATTTTTGGCCAGTTAGTGATTCTTATTCTGCAGGTTTCAGTTGTATGACTTGGCCTTTGATAAAGACATTACACTTGAAGAATGAAAAGTAATTGTGTGTGTCTGTAAATAAATAAGACTGAAATAACTGTTGAAAGGAATCTATAATTACTGAGCAAGTTTTATTTCAAGTTGCAACTAATTCCAGAACAGTTTGTTCAGTGAGAGAGGTTTCATATATTGTAATGTTCCCAGACCTTCTGCTCGCACTGAGAGGTTCTGATATTAAAAATATTAAGCTATGAAGAGTTTCTGAAGGATTCCTCCTGCAAACATGTTTTAAAGTTTCTAAAACAAGGCTATCATCATTCCATTTATGGTCTAGAAAAGTTTCTACATTTTTCTAAACTGTAGGCAAGTCAATCCTATGCTGTCTTCTTAGGATGTATTCACACACATCACATTCGGTTTGCTTTAAACAAACCAGAGTTTGTTTCCTCCTTTGGTCCAGATGCTTTGTGCCGGTGTGAATACACTCGAACAAACCATGGTGTGAATTCAAAATTACAGGACATTCCTGGTGTGATTACACCCATATTCAGCCAAACAACTGCCATTTATGTAGAATGTGGATTTCCACTGTCTGGAAAGTTTTTCATGGACATCACTGGAAAAGATGCAATATTGAAAGCAATGTCTGACTTTTCTGCTGTCAAAGAAGTGTCTCATCACATCTCATTTCCCATGATTTGCTTTTTTTTAGGTTCCCATGATTTATTGGGATTTGTCCACAAAGAGAATCCTGACAATGGAGTTTTTAGAAGGAGGACAAGTCAACGACAGAGAATATATGAAGAAACATTGCATCAACGTCAATGAGGTCCTGATTCTGTGGATAATAGTTAAAAGTCAGAATATGGAAGTATTTTCATAATGGTAACTTTAGACACCATCAAATGTGCTTGAAGCAAAACCCAGAACTGGTTATTTCTTTTTCTTTCTTTTTAAATAAAAAAGCAGCAACTTTGGGCCAGAAAAACTACTGCTGCAGTCTTACCAATTTGGCTTCATAGGCAGTTTTATACACAAACGATCAAAAATTTCACCCGTGGTAAAAGTCTGCTTGATTTTAAAAGTTTTCTCCTAGTTGTGGAACAATGGCACAACTATTTGCTATAAAGTATTTTGGAGGAAACAATGGTGTTTTCTGAAGCAGTTTTCAGTAGTTTTTTTTTTTATTATTATTTGGAGAAGACCCTTATCTGAGGTCCATTTGACCCTGTGCAACTACAGAGAGAAACTGAGTTGAATTCCTCATAATTTGTCCAATTGGTTTCTGCGAGTGTTCAGAATGTGTACATGGAAAGAAGGATGGATGGATAAATGAATGGATGGATGATAAATAGTTGATTAACACTGGTAGATGCCTCATTGGAAAAATACCTGATTACTTGGATGCATTCACTGATGCATTGATATGAACTGTCGGACAGCTGAATGCTTATTGGATGTCTGAATAGATGAATCGATTCCTAGTGGATGGATATTTGATATGATGAATAAATGAATGACTGAATATGCTGTTTGGAAAATTGTTGATGAATACCTTAATGGTTGAAGGATAGGAGCTTTTTGAAAATCCAAAGAAAACATATACCATCCAATAAACAGAAGTTATAAAGAACATATACGTAATGGGTAATAAAGAAAATACTTAACTGACACTTCTTGGATGGATTGCATTATTAGGTTGCATATTGGTGTCTGTGTATGTGGAGTCATGATTTATGAAGAACCAAATGGAATTTCTACTGAAGATTCCTGCTCGATTTGATCAGATAGAGGCAATCTGTTGTTGTTTTTTCCTCCTAATTTTTCACATTCCTCCTTCATGTTTCCACCAGATCTCAGAAAACTTGGGTAAAATGTACAGCGAAATGATCTTCATCCATGGCTTTGTCCACTGCGATCCCCACCCAGGCAACGTTTTGGTTCGAAAGTGTCCCCGGAGCCAAAAGACGGAGATCGTTCTGCTCGATCACGGCCTGTATCAGGTAGGAAATCTGCAGGCTGCCTGCACACAAACGAAACACCGTTTGCTGTAATATTGCAACCCATTTTTCATGCTGCCGACCGAGGCTTTGGCTAAATTGGCGGAGCAGCAAACACGCAAACACAGGGATGACGCACACTCTCAGAGACAGACACACTTTTATTAGAGTACAGCAGGATAAAAGCTTTTTGATAAACAACTCATTTCATGTTGTTCTTAGCAGAGTGCCGTGTGCTGGGTTTGAATGCACTGCAGCCTAATCACACAGGGGCACGCACGCACGCTTGTGTCGACACACACACTGTTGCGCCTACAAACACCCACAGGCTGATGCACAGAGGTCTGACATGACTTTGTTTGCTGCTTGTTGCCATATTCATGGGAGACTTTAATCATACATATGCAACTACATCATCTGGAACAAAATGTGCCACACACACACTCTTATTCAAACCAGATACATGCATACACATGAACGCACCTTCTTGCCTTGGACCATAATGGGTCCAATTTATTCCTAATGACTTATGATTTTAGATGTCATTTTGGAATAGTATATTAATCCAGTGTTCTCACATAAACACACACACACAAAAACACATGCACACAAAAAAAAAAAAAAGCCATTTTCACTGTCATAATCAGTAGGATAAAGCTTGGGAGACTTGAATTTTTAAATAATTGAACCGGATCTTTCTGCATAAATAAACATTATTTATTTTAACATGTTAAATAATCATAGTAAATTACAGAAAACAGTTGTACACAGCGCCTGTTTTCTTCAGTTGCTCTTTTTCTGGTTGGGAATTACTTGGATTTTACCAGACAGATTAAAGATGAGAAAAATCTCATCTGGTTTTCGGTGTGAGACAACAATCCCAAGTTTGCAAGCTTGGCCCAATCAGCAGATAGTATCAATAACTGTTGTTAAGTAAAGATCCAGACAAAAGATTTACCTGAATTATGCGACACCTTTACACATCCATTCGTCTGATGGTCCGTGTGATTGGTCAGCGATCAATTTCTTTTTAAGAGTCATACCATCAAAATTTAAACTGAATTGTGGAAATTTCCACAATTCAGTTTTAAACGAGGGGCATAATAGGTCCAGGAAGGAAACCCAGACATCCCTCTTTAACTCCTTCTGGTGGATCAGTAGACATGCACTTGCCATAAAATCCATTTTATCAAAAAATCCCACTGCCTTCTTTCTATGATCTCCTCCCAGTGGGATTTCACTCAAAAACATCCGACGAGAGGTGATGAAGTTTCATGGTAGCATTAACCATCTCAGAAAAACTCCTAATAAGAAGGAGAAGCCTCCCTACACTGTTTTCCTAATGGGTGATGGACCTTTACACTTTATATGTAAGGCAGATCCCAACCACCAAACCAAGCTAACTCATTTTTGACACTTGGGTACAGGTGCTATATGTTCAGTCCTGATCCATTTTTCATAACCATTGGTTAGGCAGGACTATGGATGTACCACTAAATCCAGAGTTTGGCCTTTCCAATCTGCACCAGGACAGACCAGACCAAAACCCTTAACACTGAAGATGAAGCAATGCTTGTGGCAGAGAGTCAAGAAATGTGACCTGAGACTCCACAGCTTGTTGTGATTTCATATGAAAAGGAAAACCTGTCATGTGCTAGCATCAGACTTAAAAATTAAAAGCACCTCTTATTTCAGGTTGACCTTGATTTGTTAAACAGAAATAAATAACAAAAACATTAACACAGCTTTGTACTAACGTCCTGTTTCAGGTCTTGCAGCCAGATTTCAGGATGGACTACTGTCGACTGTGGATGTCTCTCATTAAAGGCGATTTGTCTGGAGTGGAGCGTTACAGCCGCAGACTTGGAGCTGGAGATCTCTACCCCCTCTTTGCTTGTGTGCTTACCTCTCGCTCCTGGAATGCCGTAACTGCTGGAATCAGTTCTGTTCCTGTGACACAAGCAGAGGTATGGCATTCTGCTGTTCACTCATACGGATACATATAGTGTCAAGTAAAATATTTGCCCCCTTGCTTTATTTTTTCTTAGTTTCAGATCACCAAGGAAGTTTAAGTATCACACAAATATACCTTAAGTAAATAAAAAAAAATTGCAACAAATACAGCAACAGAGAAGTAGAGACAGATAAGCCTGAGATAGCACCAGTGAGTGTTGAGAAAACTAGCAGGAATTTCTGTAAAAAGAAAAGAAGCCGTCTTTGGTTTCTGCATCATGAGGAAGATTGTGACCAAACCTGGTTGACATAACAATATATTTCAAATTCATAGGAATAAATGTCATATTATAGTTTGGCAGGTTTTGTGATTTGTTTGAACATTGTTTTTCCATGGTGAAATATACATAAACTATACATCTGAGTGATTTTTTAAAAAGTAGCTTACACTTACTGTAAATTGGATTTTATTTATATTTTCTGACCCACATGGGGCTGAAATTATACTTGGTCTCAAATACATACCTACATTCACCTCAATATTTTTTTAAGTGCTGCTGAAGGTCTTATAGTGTCTTTTTGTTTTGTTTGATGGTTTTTTTACTAGAAATGGTCAAGGTCTATTAACTTCTGGATAGTAATCATGCTTGACTGCAACTGGTGGATTATCTTCTATATTACAAACAGTGGTTTAAACAGTTGGAGATCCAAATTACATTTGTTCAAAAGGCTGAGCAGAAGAAAATCACCCAGAAAAGCTAGTTTAACGTCAACATGGACTAAGAGAGAAGTGAAAAAAATTCATATTTTTGCCCGTAAAGCTCCAGCAGGAAAGTTGGGATACATTTCACTCATTGTTCTGATCCTCCGCTACCTGCAGTTGTACAGTTTGAGCTTCCATAATCACAGCTCCTCCCTGTTGGCAGCTTATTTCCACACACAGTCATTTAGGGGTGGTTTAACCCTCTAACAGGGGGATTTGGTGTTGAAAGCTGTGGTTTCAGAGTGACTTAATTGTCACAAAGTTAGTTTTTTTTTTTTTTTCTCTCTCTTAAGATGAGTTTCAGACTCCATCCTGGACCATGTCTCATCAAACCCTCAGGTGTTCTACAACACCATCTGTCCTCAAGAGAGGTTATTTATACCTCTCTTATGCAATGCGTTAAAGCTGGCAGAAGTACGGCACAACGGTCTGCTACAGTGTGCCACCCCCTCACACATGGTGGGGCCATAACACAAATAACTCTGAGGGGAAAAAGGAAATCTTTGTGCTTATTAACCAGATATGTAGCATGGGTGAGGCGTAAAAGCAAAAATACTGATTTAAACTTTTTATAGACTTGTTGATTATAACAGGAATCACACTTTAGCATGAGCAAACAAAGGATTTTACCTTTCTGAAGTAATGCTCAGTTATTTTATTTTATATACCTATAGGGTATGTAAACTTCAAGATGATCACTGGGAGGGGATGTGATTTGAACCTTACACTGTTCCACTTTTAGGCATCAGTTATACAAAAACAAAATCTAAAAAAAAGTCATTTTTTTATGTCTTGCTATACTTTCACTGAATGAGTATTTGCCATATTTTTAGCCTGGATATCATTATTTAAAATCCTATTTATGCTTCTTTTTACACACCTAAATACATGTCTGCTCGTTTCTGACGTCGTCAAGTGTTGGCCTTCATGCTTTCAATAATAAACGTTCTCGAGGACAAGAAATAAAAATCATAAAAAGAGATCATAAAGTAAATGGAAAGTATGTGTAGAGGAATGATTTCCAATAGTATTTTTTTTTTTTACCTTAAATTCTGTTTTTTTTCCTGAACCATTTTAGCTCTTTAATATCCACGTTGTTCCAGTTTATGTACTGTTTTTGTTGTGCAGAAACTTTTATTTGTTTTTCCACACAGTATCTGTTGTGCCTGCGTCTGCATCCCTTTTGCCCTTTTCCAGTCTGAAACATGTGGCTTACATGCTGCTTTTTAAAACTCGATGGTGTTATTCTGACACCATATTTATTCTAGATTTTAAATGTGAAGACTTTGCCCTGTTCACATCCACTCACTTGCATTGTCTCATTTTTGGTTCCCTACAATTTTTATATCCTTTCCTCTTCCATTTATACAGTTTTTTCTCTCCCAAAGCTCTCTTGTTCATGGATCATTTTGACGCTCTGCTCCTAACAGCCGATGATGCATTCCATTAGTGTTAATGCAATCACGTGCACGCAGCCAGTGTTGAGTGCTTTTAGAGCTGTGGCTTTTTTCTGCCTTTTCTTTCACAGGCAGGAATATTTTACCTCCTTAATGAATGTGTCCCTACCAAATGCAGCCAAAACAAAACTATTGAAACGAGCCAAGCATATTCTTCTGCGTCTTTTATTGTGCTGCTTTTTTTGGGCTTTGGGAGCAGTTTAGTGTCAATACTTTGGTCACATTGTTCTATTTTCTAATTCATGCATATGCTTTTTTATTACATTTAAAGCGGCATGGCTCTTAATTTTAAAGTATTTTTCATCTTGAGAAATGGTGGAGTTTTGTGGCGCAGAGGCTGAACTGTGTGTGAATGTTAGTCTGACTGCATTTTATTATTGTGCTGATGGGATTATGATGTTTGTGACAAGACTGAGTCACCATAAACCGCTTTGCAATTTGTGACAGAAAAAAAGGCTGTTTCTCCGAGTTACAAATTGTTTTTTTTATGTGGATTTTCTTTCCTATGAGTTTATCAAAAAACAAAAAAATAATCCTAATACATTTAGCATAAGTAGGTTTACTCCTTCTCATAAATAACTGACTTTTGGATTTGTTTTCAAGTTATCAAGATATAGCAAATATCTGCATGACTTTTTAAATGTTTATCCATACATACATACATTCTATACTCTCTGCCTGGTTGCACTCAGTCAAACTTCCAACTTTCAAGGTATCTTCACAAAGCATAGTAAAGTACGTATTCATAAGCATTCTTCCAGTCAACAAAACATGAAGATGGGTTGGACAAGCTCCCTCATACCCTTGAGCTGGTCTATTTGTGTATTTATTGGAAATTATTTAAGAAATTAGTGATGCATCTTAGATGTGATGACAGGCTTTTTTTTGGACTAATCAAGGAAATAATCTAAAGCTTCTATTTAAATTAACCAGTTGTTTACAAGCACTGTGAACTTTTTATTTTAGTTGAGGATCTGGTGAGTCTTTATTGTGACCTGAAAAGATGAGAAATGGAATCATTGTGTATTACATCATTCTAGACACCAGAATGTAAATCTTACAGCACCTCTTTTACTGCATTAGCTGCATTTTACATTTTTAGTTATTGAAAAAATGCTTTAATAAAAGCAAGTAACACACTCCTGATCATCTTTTTCTGCCTGCATGTCTGAGTATTATTTCCAAATGTCTGCTTTTTGACTCTGAATATGCTGTAGAAAAAGAAAAATCACCAGCCTGATCCCCCCCCCTTTCCCAAATGAATTTCCTTTGCCTTTTGCACAGCCCATTATTGCGCCACTCGCAATACAATATGTCCTCATTGAAGCATTCAGATGTAAATGAGAGCGCCGTCACCTTCTCTGTGTCCTGCTGGCAGCTGTGAGGCCGGCCTCCCAGCCTCCGATAATTGCTACTAATTGTTATTCCCAAGGCAGGACTTAGCGGAGCACTCTCGAAGACCCTGTTATTTGGGCTGGAGGGGGGCAAGGCGCAGGTTTGTGTTGAATGTCGATGTCTTTAGCTTGGTAATTCTGGGTTTAGATTGTCATGTAAGTAGAGGAAATGAAGAGGTGACGGTTGAGACAGTAAAGGGGATGGGGTCAGTTCTTCAAGGAAAACGAGTCGGAGAGGGATTCATTGTTAAAACAGAATATTTTAAAGAAATCTGCAACCATATGATGCCAGTCATATAGATAACTGGTATCACATACATGACAGTTATTTAAAATATTTAAGGATTTTTTTTTTTTTTTTTTGTATGTAATGGTCCTTCAGCTCAACGCATGTATTTTGCATATTTTGAGCCAGAATAAAAAATGGACTTTAGATAACCAGACTAAAAGGCTGGAATGATAAACCCACACGAGAACACCTTCAGTGTGTATCTGTCCATTTGTTTCTACACTATAACAGTGTGACGTTAATATATAATTCACTTACCATTTCTTTATCTAATCTTGATTAAAAATCCAGCTGATCTGAATGCAAGTCTATTTCCTTGAGAACATTTTTCTTTAGCTATAAAAATGTTGTGCAGCAAATCCAGTTTAAAATTTTAAATCTATCTCCATAAGAAACCTAAAACCTTATCAGTCTTACCTCTGATTTTGTACAGAACTGATTATTTTCATTTATGTGTCACAGATATTTGGATCAAGTTGACCGTAGAGCATAAATCACTCATGATGTTGTCTCTAGTTATTGTTACAGATCACAGTTATTTTTTTCAATATTTATTCACCTTGTTCTGTTGGGTTTATATTTTTGAAAACCCTGTATAAACACCCAACCTTTCATCTAAAAATGGCCCTGTACCTGTGAAACAGAGTGGCACTGCCAGGAACAAAGTATTCTGTGGTTTTACTTTGGTTTGACCGCTTGTGTTTCGTAGAATTTAAGTTGTTTGGACAAATAAACTGGGCAGTTTTTGGGAAAACGAGTGAGGCGTTCTGTGTTCACAGAGGCAGTTTCCTTTTTTTACTCTAAAGGTAGCGAGTGACATAATTCTGTGAGGAAACCTGCTTAATGTCATGATGAGAACACATCCTGTTTAACATTACTCTGCCGAGCCTCTCATGTTCCGTTATATGTGTGCAGGATATTATGGTCGTGCATGTTTGCTGCACGGAGGTTGTCACTTCTCAGCACTTCCTGTGGGCATCAGAGACAGAGGCAGGGTTTATCCATGTCATATTGTTGACTGGCTGTCCGTCTCCCTCTGTGCGTCTCAAATCTCTCTTTATCTAGTCCGACAGCTCTGACAATCATGATGTTACACTTATGCTTACACAGATCTGGACCCTGAAGTGTATTTGCTGCAAGAAATGAAAATACAGTGAATAAAAGTAAGTAAAGGTGGCAATTGATTTAACAAAGTTTGTCTCTTTTAAAAGTTTAGATTAAGAGTTCTGTGTGGAATTGTACTGAAAATAACGCATTTTTTTATATTTTCATTTTTAAAAAGTCATGGTATTTCCAGGGATCTCATAATGTAGTACACACTCAAGAATTATTGTTTGGATTGGTATCGAAAGGAGAATTTACCCAACTCCACTTGTTGTGATTGTTCCATCGGCGTACATGATATGAAGAATTTCTCATAAGACGAGACAAAATCAAAGATTTTCTAAATGTAGTTGTCTGATTTTGTTTAGTTTAGAAATCTAGAAATATTTAAAATTATTTATAATCCGTAAATCTTTAGAAAAAACATGGAAGATTCAGTGGAAACAGTTTGTCCTGAGTGTCTCTGTGTTGCCCGGTGATGGACTGGCAATCTGTCCAAGGTGTACACTTCCTCTAACCCAATGGCCACTGGAGATAGGAACCATGTCCTCCATGACCATGAAAACACCATGGGTGGATGTTTCCCCTGTTCAAGAAACCGTTGGTGTTTCAGATCAAAGCACACCCAGAGCTTGACTGCTAATGTTATTCTGTTCAAATGCTCTTGTTCTGTTCTGCAAACTAATTCATTCATTCATTCCACATGGTTGCAGCAATGAATTACAACCAGTCTACTTGAAAAACAAATTGAATCATTTTTAATAAATGTTTTAACTTACAGTATTGAAATTTGTAAACTGTAGTGAATATTAGAAGATTTGAGAATTGGTGACTATAATTCACAGACTAACTCCATCTCTAAAAGACATTTTTTATTACCAAAGAATAAATGTCACAGACATTCAGGAAATACTTCACAAAGAGGAAAAAGTAAGTGTTGAAGCACACCTAAAGGTCAGAACTATCAGGTTTTTCTTTTTTTTTTTTTCCAAACACATTGAACACAGCTGAAAAACGTCTTTGTGTTTTATGCTTCTTTTATGCTAAGTTACAGTTGTAGAAAATAATTGAGCTGTGTCTCCTCATTGCAGTTTAAGTGTGTGCAGATACAGGTTAATAAAACACATCAAATAAACTCAGTTCTTTGTGCTTAGAATTAGAATTGTCTGTTTAACTTTCAATCAGCTCCTAATTTCACAGCAGTTGAGCTTCTTGTTGAAACGTCACGTCCTCGTGCAGATTGTTCATGTCCTGGTTTTCCTCTCTGCCTAAAGACTGCTGAGTGTCTAAAGGATTGTAAGCCTGCAGTCCACTCTCCTCCATGACTAATAGTGTAATTTAGGCCGGCTGATGTGCAGCAGGCAGAACCTTTGAAGTGGAGTAGAGGAAGACAGTGGTGCTCAAGCAGCAACATCAAAGAGAACAAATGGTTTCCATAGAGGTAAACGCTGCTTTCTTTCTTCCTGCATCTTTTATACTTCCTCTGCTCTTTTGTTCTTGTTTCCATACCCTTATCCTCCAGGTTGGATTTTTGTGGAAGTCTGTAGTTGCAGTCATGTGAAAACCTTGTTTCCTTCATCTTACTGAAGACTTGATATGATGCGCTCATTGTCTGTTAATAAATGGACCAACAAATGCTATTTTTAGAACTAAAGTGTGAAAAAATACCCCATATCTCCAGTTTTGTGGCTGCATCTCAGGTCTGTCCACATTGTGGTGCACAGCTGTTGGTTTTAACCAATAGGCTCACCAAGAGGTGATCAGTGTTCATCTTTCTGCAGGACGTTGAAATTCGGACCAACGCTGCTCTCTACCTGCCTCAGATCAGCGACCTGCTGAACCGAGTTCCCCGACAGATGCTGTTACTGCTGAAGACCAACGACCTGCTGAGGGGCATCGAGACCACGTTACAAACCAGAGCCTCGTCATCATCCTTCATCAACATGTCCCGCTGTTGCGTACATGCTGTTGCCAGGTGAGTTCCTTGATTTTGTTGTTTTAAACCAGAAAAAATTTGATAACTTTGACATATACAGTTGTCAAACAAAGAAGCTTGTGGTAGACTTGTGGTAATGCATGGTACTTAGTTCTTCTGGTTGCAAACCAAGCCCAAATAGTCAGCCCAGTCAGAGTTGTTTGTGCTAATTCTTAGTGATAAATATTCAGTCGAAGACCAAATCCAGGTTAGACTAGATCCCCCAAAAAACCGAGGAACATCCCTTTACCACACTGCTGATTAAGAAGCCAACTCAAAGCTACAGTTAATTGATAGTTCATTGATTTTTAAACCATTGATAATAAAAGAAGAGGTCAAAAAGTATAGTCAAGGTGAATGTTTTCTACTCAAGCATCCGTAGTGTTGGATGTAAAAATAAAAAGTATATGTGCTACTTTGGAAAGTTTTGATCTTGAAATGGAAAATGTTTAGGAATCCCATATAAAGAATGAGTAATGTCCTAGTTGTTTTACAGACTGGACATTTCACTGTAGAAAGAGTCATTATGTCTTTCCATCCTGGAGTTATTAAGACAAACCTGAATGTGTAAATCTGTGCAAGCAGTAAGGATTGCCTTTTTTCCCATTCACTGCTTCCCTATCTGATTCCTTTAGTTAGATGTAAGTAAACCCTGAAATGTGACTCTTCACCTCCTCTTCCTCTGTTGCTCTAACAGGCACAAGAGGAGCAAGACTCAATCCAGGAGACGGCGTCTGCAGATTACGCTGGCTGAGTCTTTGAGTCTGTGGAAACTCTCAGTGTATGAACTTCTGCTGTGGGTCAAAGGATCTATGATAACCCGCTGGCTCTCTGCTTTGCTGGCGTTTCTGCACTGAGACAAATCTGAAATAGGGACATCATTGTCATCTTCGGGTAGAGACACTGAAACATTCTCGCTGATATGTCCGACAAAGCATGTTTGATACATAACTTTTCGTACTGTAACATAACTGTACTTTTTACTTTTATCACACCGCAACATTGGAAAAAATGTAAGATTCTCATGTGATAAGGCGAAAACTAGTTTAATTTTATTTATTTAAACTATCATTTGAGGTATTACATTATCGAAAATAATGTAGTTGCAAGTCTTTGCTCGTCAGGTTACTTAATCTACGACTGACCGAATGAAAACAGAAAATTGTCTTAACCTGAATGGCAAGCAGGTTGCTGAAACACCATTTAAGTAGCCTGTTTGGAAAAAGAGAGTTATAAGTCCCATCTTCAAATTCCACTGAGGTGTGGGACATGAGCAGCTGCTGACCTGATGTTTGGAGTTTTATCTTGAATCTGTGTGGTTTCACTCTGAGGTTCCCTGCTCGCATGCTCCATTCCTGCTACTCAACAGAATACCTCAAAACGTTCATCACATCACAGTTTTCCACCTGGCTTATACAGGCTGACAGATTATGTTTACTGCTGTTTTTTGGTCACATCCTATTACGACATCCTTGTACCAAGAGTTTGCATTTCTCCCTGGACTCAACGTCACCTCGGATGATTTTCAGTCTGTCAATGTGGGAATGGCTGGGACAGCTCTGAACATCTACAGATTGTTGCGTTTTTATTTCCAGAGCGTTTCTCTGACTTTTTGTTGGACCTTGTGAAGATTGCTTTTCACTTTTGGGGGGAAAAAAAAAATTTAAAGCTGCAATTCAATGTTTTTCAAACTTATAGAAAACATGAGTATCCCAGTTTGTGTTATTTGTATTAAACTTACTGGAATCACCTCATCACAAAGGAAAAAAGAAGAAATCAAATGTTATGTGAGCAAGTGCTTATGTGCCACAACTACAACCAAAACATGTGAAAATGTACATATTCCATTTGAATTCACTCCGTATTTGCCATCAGAACAATACACGTCCTTTAATGTTATTTTATGGTGCTTTCAAAAAAATTAGCTAACCTGTTGTTCCACATCACATTTGAGGGAGGAAACCACTAGTTATGCTCAGAGAGGTAAAATAAAAATAATCTCTACAGTTGAAGGTCAAGAGTTTCATGGTGTTTCTTAATTTCATTTGCCATATAAAGTTTAAGAATGTGATAGTTTATTTCATTTCATTTAGTTTTAACTTTTTTATTCTCTTTTATTTATCTTTGTCATCTTAGTTTTTGTTTATCTGATGACAGATCTAAGTTCAGTTGTTTGAGCCTATATGGTGGACCCTGCATTTTTAGGGAGAAGATTAATTAAAATGAAGCATAAATCAAGAGTAACCACGTACATTGTGATTTATTTCTGCTTTCTTTTAGAGGATAAAAACCTGGTTTGGTTCTTTTCCATTCAATAGTCTTGATGCAGTGCCATCTCAGACCTATTCATCCATCAATTCAGAGTTGGGTCAAGGTGTTCCCGGGCTACAATGGATATAAAGACAGTTTTGAGTCTGTAACGGTTTCCACTCAGAAGGAGGGGTTTTGAAAACCTGCAAATTGTCCTGATCTGATGAATCACCTCAGCAATGATTCTATCCCAACAATTCCCCAGATAACAGAGAACCTGACCTTATATCTAAAGGAGAGTCTAGCCACCTCACATATGAAATTCATTCCATCTCATTGTACGCCAGATCTTGCTTTTCCAGTTATAATCTGTCATGACTATAGATGAACTATGAAATGTATTTACAAACTAATCACCTTTTTTTAATATTAGTCTCTCACTACATGCATTCAGAGCCTCACAAAGGGAAGTACAGCTCTAAAAGTAAACTTGCCAATCATCAAAATGGATATTTTACCACAACTCTTGTATTCGGTAGAGCAACTTTACTAGAAAACAGGAAACACTGAACCATACTTTGAGATGCAAATGCAGCTTGTACTGATTTCAAGGTACAGTGGGGAAAAAAGAGTTTTGTTAAAGTAATAATCTCAGTTATACTTTCAGTTTTGGGGGGTTTGCAAACTTCAGTTAGTTTGTTTGCTACCACCCTGACTATTTATTATCACAATTTGTTTTTCAAAGTAGCAAAGTTATACAATTTCCCACCCCAATCATGGCCATAGGTGAGGTTTGTGAGGATAGTATATTGAGAGCTTCATCTTTCAGCTCAATTCCTTCTTCCCTATGACAGATGAATGCCCTCACCCACTGATGCAGATTGTTCCAGTTCGGACTAGTGACTTCAAGTTTCTGACAGAATGCAAAGAGTACACCTTGAATGTCTCATAAAAGACACCTTCTTTTCCATGACTACATGGAAAAACACTATCCTCCATTAAACCCCTGTTAAATGTCCTTAAGTAAACAGTCATATGCTTCACTATCACAAAATCACAATAGAATAGATGAAACAACTTTTCTGGGTATGTGTCACAACCCAAGATGCAGGAATTTATGGCATTTTTCAAACCATTCCTCAGATAATCTGAGTATCTGAGACAAAAAAAACATGATTTTTTTTTTTTTATATTGCTGACATCAGTCACAGTGGAAAGTTATTGGAAAAGTCACTGCAGCTCCAGAACACCGACTGTACTGTTGTCCTGACGAATATCTAAGGTCATACATGTATCCACTGCTGGAAGGCCATAATTACCTCAGAAAATCCAGATTAAGAGTACAACCACGCTGTGAGGAAAATACTTAAGCACAGCAGGGTTTCGAGTTGAAAGCTAATGTCAGCAGGCATGTCACAATACTCAGAATGGCTGTAACATTCTTCTGTGCAGCAGGTAAGAGGTTTTCTCAAGTGGATGTTATTTTTAAGGCTGAAGTCAAACTGGATTTATTTAATCTAAATGATGATAAAAAGCTTAAAAATGAAAGGAATAAGCAGAGTTTATCAGCTCACAGTGAGGGTAGCATGCCTACAACAAAAGAACCTCAACCTAATGCTGCAAACACCAACTGTCTGAACAAAAATGAACAGCTTTCATTTTGTCCCGAGATTCAGCCTGGACTCAGAATCTCAACTTCTCATTTCCATTTCCATAATCCCTCCAGCAGCCAATCTTAGAGACACACTCACCAAGTCGGCTGATAATTTGCTTCTCTCTGCAGTTCATCAGCAAAAATGCATAATTGCAAAAAAATGTCCAAAAGGGAAAAATAATTTCTCTGTTGCACTTTGGACACCTAATCCAGTGTAAATGTTACTATAACAACGTGCTGAATGTGCTTATTTTTGATGTTTCAGGAATTAAAATTAGCTTGGGGTCTGTTCTTATGGCCTCCATATCAAGAACAGCTTTTTTGTTGCTGCTATTGAATTCATAAAGGATGTAATATGCACACAAAAACCACACATTTTCCTCTTCATTAGCTTCCACTGTTTGCCGGAGTGCTATAGCTGCAGTAGATGTATCTCTCTGTATGTGTGTGTTGGAGAGTTGGATCATCCATCTTTATCATCCAGAGCCACCCAGGCCTGCCACTGTTAATAAGGGTACTTCTCTCTTTCCTCCCTCTATAGAACAGACCTGGAGTGGTACAGAAGGTCACAAAATGATCAGATACGCATTTAAAATTGTGATGGTGACAAATTCTGTGGACGTTCTGTTTTTTTTTTTAACTCAATACAGTATTGTACATGAAAACACTACTGGCATGTAGATTGGTTCACTTAATGTGCAAGTTGCACAAACATGAGCTTATACCAACAGTACCAGTTTTATGAGAACAGAGTTGAATAAAAAGAAGCAAAAAATGCTGGATCCTCACAACAAAAGGTACAAAGAGTTCCAATGCCTCCAAAATATTGTATACTCAAATTCACTATCCACAAAGACTTGTCCAAAGAACCTACAGTCTTGCCACCAGTCCGACATCCATTCCCACACTATTTTTTTTTATTCCTGTGGGATACAAATATATGTGGGATTACAAATATATAATTATAACATCAGATACATCTGAACCATCCAATTTCATAGTGGCTCACTTCTTGTAGTCAGAGTAGACAAAGGACACAGCCTACATCAATCAACCACATCTTTTTAGAGGACATCATCTCTGGAATGAAACCAACTAGGAAATACTAACAACAAAGCAAATCTTGTGCAACAATAAAAGTCCATCCGCTACAGACTGAAATTAAAATCAATAAGTCAACATTTCAATATCAAGTGGATGATGGTGTCAAATCCACCATCATCGTCCCACATCTGCTTGCAGCTCTTTTCATCAGCTTTTTCTGGAAATAAAGTTGTCATAAGCTGAAGTCCACTGAGCCAAAGGCTACTATAAAATACAATGTTTTTGCCCTAATGCTAGACCCTGAGTTAGGTTAGGTCAATCTGGTTTTGTCATTTGAGTTGAAGAAACATGCTGCTGCCCTTCTATGCAGTGTGGGTGGCAGCAGTGTCTTTGTACCTCTGTTCTAGTGTGTTCAGCGTAATAAATGAGGTGTCACTGGGAATTGGCCCATGCGGTTCACAACACAGTAGCTGTTGAGGTAAGTAAACAGTAAGTGTTTCAATTCTCCAATACATCCCTCCTTCTGTCCTGCCTTTTTATTCTCCTGACAGTGAGTTCCCTCACTGAGGCGTCCTGTCGTAATGTCTTCTTATTTAGACTGAGGTTGACATTTTCTTCTGATTAAAAATCCAATATGCCTTTTGCTACTCTCCACCTCCAACATGATGAATGTGATTCAGTTTAATTTCAGATTTACAGTAGAATTAATCATTATGACTATTTCTACCTCTCAGGAAAGCTGTTTGGATTGATTCCAGAAAATCATTTCAGCTCAATCTAGCACTAAAACGTCTAAAGTGTGAAAGGTTTCAGGTGCTTTTTGTCCCATTCTCCTCATGAACTCGTGGAAACCAATAGTATCAGACAATCATCTACAAAAATATTTGGTCCTTAAGGCAATATATGTCTCTACAGTAGCATTGCCAAGGGCATTGATAAGTCATGCTGTCACAAACTTTGGATTTGAAACTAGTTTCTGACAAGAGGTTATATTATGCTTTTCTTACTTGCTTCATTTCATCTAACATAGATGCTGATCTGACCAACCATTTCTACTGTGTGATGATCCATCTGAAATGCCTCCCACCCCAGAGAACTGGTTAACAACTCCTCATAAAGGTAATAAAAGGTTTTATTTTTGCACCATAGAGTTTGAAGAGGCTTTTGAGAATAACTTTGTATTACAGACCTCAGCAAAATCTCCCAAAGTAATATGTTGTCCATGAGGTTTTATAAGCTATTCATGAATGTTCTTTATAGTAGTTAGGCTTGCTTACTTTCATGTTCTTCTAAAATAAAGCAAAAGTAGGCAGAGATCAACAGGCAGATGCTCATGGTGAAGAGAAAGCTCTTGAATTACCAATTGGTCTATATTCTTACCCTTATCTCTGGTCAAGCGCTTTGAGGAGTCACTGAAATATTAGTGGGAACAAGTGGCCAATATGACTTTCCTTCACAGGGTGAAGGAAACTCTCCCTTAGATATATGGTGAGATGCTTGGTGCAGAAGGGACTCTGAGTAGAGCCACTGCTTCTCAACATAATGGTCGATAGATATTCTGCTCTGAAGAGGAACACGTATGCAATTTCTTTCCACTCTTTCAGCTTTTTTGTAGTCTGCAGTTTATAGAGTCAGCTCCTCAAAGTCTGAGACAATGGTTTCAACTGGAAAAAGATGAACCCTCCCTGCTGGGGTCAAGCTATGCCTAAGGCGAAGGAGTTCAAGTACTTTGTTGTATTGTTTCTGAGTGATTGTAGGAGGAAGTACAAGGTGGATATATGGCTTATGGGATCCGATTTACCAGTCTGTGTACATTCTGACCCACTTCTATAGCAATGGGACTTTAAGGAAGATTGAAAGAACAAGATCCCAGATACAAACACCTAAAATTAAAATTCTGCAGAGAATGGTGGATTTCAGCCTTCAAGGGGATCTTCGTGTACTAGAAGGGTGATCAGAGTAGAGTTGCTGGTCCTCAGATGAGATGGTTTAAAATCTGGGAACCTCCTTTAGGAGGTTTGTTTGGTACTTCCTTCTGTGAAGAGACTCCAGGACAGACCCAGAACCTGCTTGAGATAATATATTTGCATTTTGGCCTAGCAATACATTGGGACCTCCCAGATTGAGCTGAGGAGGGTTGTTTGGTTTCCCTCTTGAACTACTTTAACCTGTTCTTGGATAAGCAAATACAATTGCTGATCAAACTAAAAACTGGTTAATAGTTGGGAAAGTTTTAGATCTTGAGAAATGAAAGGATGGTTATCATCACAATCATTCACTTGATTTATCCGATTCACATCTTCACTGCAGAGAACAGCTTGGCTGATATGAGACACAGCTACAAGAATTAGCATTCAAATGGGAAGAGAGGCATCAAACTGCTGCATCTGAGGTAAATGATTAACTTTTTATTTAATGTTTAATTTCCCTAGCTGAAAAATACATTACAAATATATCTTTAGTGTCTTACTCAAAAGCTCAAGAACACAATTCAAAATAATTTCCTGTTTTTTCTTCTTAAAGTTGACTGTGGTTTTGTCATATAAAACCTGTAAAAAAATGCTTCACAGAAAACATATATAAATGTTCAAGCTTTTATAAGCACCAAAAGTTTTACTAATTAATCTATATTTTAAAATAAATCTATATGTATCTACTTTAAATGAATTGCTCTTTTAGTCTCACACTAATTTTCAGTCCAGTAATGACAGATTCACCAGTGGAAAGTGGATGCAAACATAATCCTGAAGGCTTCACCTTTATACTCTTGTCTGAATTTTGAGCTCAAAAGGAATAATCATGTAAATATGATATGCAGAGATATCTTTGTCAGCACTGATCGAAGGGCTAAAGGCACCAAAAGTTAGCAATTTAAACATTAAAAGTCATCCATCCATCTTAGACTCTCATCTTTGATCCAGTCATAGAGTAAGTATCTTCTCCATAGGTCCCCAGCTACCTCCTCCAGCTCATCTTGGCTTTCTAAAGCTAGTGATGAGATGAAATCTCTCCAGTAAATGCTGGGTTTGCCCTTTTACCATGTATAAAATGCCTCCCTAAGGAGGAATTCAGGTATCCAAACCACCTGAACTCGCTCATTTTAAAGCAGAAAATGAGCGAGACTACTTACATCTCATTGCCCCGTATCCTAAAGAATGAGTTTTGCCTCCTTGCAGAATCTCATTTCAACTTGTAGTTATGAGTTTATTCTTCCTAATCACCCAAAACTCTCTCCTTACCATGACGTACCAGTACAGCAGTCGCTGAAAAGTTCCCTGAACTAATGTCCCTCTTGCACTCATTGTTGGTATTATGAACAAAACTTTCTGAAACTCCAGACTCCTGGATGAATTTTTTATGTTGAAGATAAAACATATTTTGTATTGTCTCAAAGTGGAGTTTGTAGGGTACACTATTCCTGTTATGCCCTCTTATCACCCTGAATATGACTACTTTGTTTTCATTTGATAGATTGCCTGTGCTTCTTCTCCTTTGTTTTCATGGTACTCTCCTTGTAAGTTGGAATATGTACTACCCTCCTGATCTGTTTGTCTAGGAACCGAGGCTACAATTTTTCAGTGTTTTCAGAGCGAAAAAAGTATCACTTGGTTACCTTTTATTGTCACAAAGACATTTGCCACCTATTAGGTAGTTCTTTGGCTGTACAGTTTTCCTTTCGTCTCTTGTCAAGGATTTCTAAACTACAAAAATTTTATGAAAATTGCAGTCCAAAATTCAGTTGGGTAACACATAGGGATTCCTACACATTTTATCCCTGTGTGACAGAGCTTCTGTCTCAGTGCCTCGCTGCATTTCCTGTTAGCCGTCACATCTGTAGAGGGTGGCTGATCTAATTTCACAGCTGACAGTTGGCGAACACACAAGCTCACAAACTGTAGCGACTGAAGTGTGTGTCAGCCTGCTTGTGTGTTGGTAAGCATGTGTTTATTACCATGTGGGCCACTCTCAGATTGCCAGCAGGCTGCGCCTGAAGCAGCCTGCTGGACGCTCTAGCAAATATGAAAACAGTCATCCTCAGGCCAGCAGCTGGCATGGTAACTCTCTGTCATCAGTGTTTGTGTATGAACGGTTAAATTTGGCTGAAGTCCTACGGATAAAAGTCTAAAATACTGTTGGTTTGACTTTTGCCACTTAGAAAGTCTGTGTTTGGATATTTAAAATAGCTGAAAACCAAGGTTGAACCTTTTCTAAGCACTGTGTAACAAACTAAATAAATAAACCAATAGTCAGCATGGGTTTGAAAAATAATAGGCTAAGTCCACGCAGAGCTAAAGACTGGATATAAATAGATTTTCTTTACCCGTTTATACACAATCCTATACTAACGAGATTATTTGGTTAAAATCCACAACATTACATTAAAATATAAAAGGTCAAGGCAGAAAACTTGAAAAGCTGATTAGATTTCTTTTATAAAGAGAACCTGGAAATTAACCACAATTACATGTTCATAGGCTCTTCTGCAACCTCTGTATATTGCAACTCTAGGAGGCGCCATTGCTTCTGGACAATTTTTTGAACGTCAACTCTTTTCCTTAAAGTTACATTTAGCATAAAATTATATACATACATTAAAATGGTTTCTCATGTAACTACAGGACCATTTGGAGATAGGTACTGTGGGATCCATCAGCTCCTGGGAGTTTAAAATTTTTACATAAATACTCCAATCGGTTGTAACCTATAAGCAAAACAGGTTAACTGAAGGAATGATGGTCTTCCTGCCTAACTAAAGGGCAAGAAAACTGGATGCTAAGGAACTTGTGTTGAGCAAGCAAAGTGGAAAGAACTGAAAAGTAAAAAAACAAACTATCAGGGAAAGGAATGGAAACTAAGATACGACCTTCAAAAATTAGACAACCAACAGCAGAGCAGCTACAATTATCATTAAACACAGAATAAAGCCAGAAAAAACAGCAAAGAAGATCATAGAAACAAGACTACAGAAGGGACGAAGGACAGCTGGGATCTCAAAGAGTGTGGAAAATACAAAGTAGAAGCAACAACAATCAAAGAATAAATCATATCAGACAGCCATTACTTGAGGTGGCATATGACTTAAATTAAAAGTGAAACCATATCATTAACTAATTAACTCCAAGAAGAACTATAGAGGCAGTGTTTCTGTAGGGGCCACTGCCTTAGTGACTCCATCATGAACACGTATTTGTCACAATGTCATTATTTATTTAATAAAAACTAAACCAAAATGCACCTCTTTAAAAACCTTATGTTTGGTCTTGAAGGTATTCATTCATGTGACCTCTAAGATACATTTTCTTTACCTTCCCCGAACAACCGACACATTTTAATCAATATCGTGAGAAGCCAGTCTTTGTTACAGAGCCTGATAGAGATACAACAAAGAAAAAAAACGATCCACCACTGAATGTGAAACTCTTTGTTCTCTGTTCTTTTCTCCTCCTGTTAAAGTCCATCTCAACTGACAATGAGACAGTCAATACTAAAATATGTTACATATATCTGACTGGTTTCAGGTCTATTAGGTTAGCTTAATTTTGACTATTTTCTTTGAGCATCACTTGCCAACTGTTTGTAAGTATATACATCATCACTCAACATTTTAAAAGCATTATTACCTAAATGTAATAAATAGTTTATTTCGTTTAAAGACAAAAGAAAAAATCCAATGAGATTGTATTGGCCAAAGATTGTACGTTATTATTAGACTGAAAATTCAAAAACAATTTTTATTCATATGCCATCACTGGTCATCAGTGGTGGCATATGAAGGTCATCACTGGTATCCACTGCTTCATAGATGGATGTTTTTGTTGTTGTTGTTGTTGTTTTATGTCCTTCTTTTAATTTATAAACTGTTTTGAATTTTTGCTTTTGATTACCAAAAGAACACCCCAGAATATTGATCCTTGCACCTTTGGTAATACTCAGCAAGATCTCTGAGACTGGTAAGGTTGAGTGTTGACATTTTATAGAAGGAGCTCATTTCTTACAACTTATTGATTTAAATTCATATACTCCGAGGCTTTGACTCCCAACAGAGAAATAAGACGTAGATCAATGGGTAAATTCAAAGTTTTGCCTTCTGGCTTGGCCTCTCCTTATTCAATTACTGTGGACACTGAATGGTGCAGGTGCTGTAGCATAGAAACTCCCACTTGTGGAGCCTCTTCATCTTCCCAACATACCAATGGATTGTCAGTAGTAAAATTAAAGCAAAATCCCTGCAGGGGCTTTGTGGCTGAGGTCATTCTTGTGTCGTTGACTGAAAGTGGACTGTTTGTATTGGAGTGAATTAACACTCCCATATAATCACTCTGCATTATGGAGCAGTTCGATAAACTGACACTGCAGGTTATTGGCATGTCGAGTTACTCCTGTCAATATATGTTCCAGCCACCGCTCACGCAGACATCAGAGACTCATCGTAACACACGTACCCACCCTGCGGGAAGACGTGACTTCTACACTCTGAAGTGGAGGAGATAACACAGAGATGTGATCAATAGCTTTTCAGTGGCAACCACTCCCTGTGCCCTCAGGATATATGCTGTTAGAGGGCAGTAAAAGCCCAGAGGACTCACTTTGTCTCTGTTTATTTCACCTTATCTTCATCCCCATCTCTGTCGCTCACAGCTCCATCCCCTGACGTAAAATATATGCCTCTAAGAGAGACAACAAAGACACCATCATCCTCCCAAAGATTGCCACGGAGCTCCCACTCCATGTCACGGCTCAGTTTGTGGCTGCGGACGCATCACGAGAGCACTGATCGCCTGTATGAAGACATTTCACTCCAATAGATTGAATAAATTTAAACTTCCACAGAATGGCAGCTTTTAGACGGAGGACTCAATCCCATCAATCACTCTGCGAGTTTTGCTGGTGGCTTATTTTTATTCATGAGTTATGTAAAACACAGCACAGCCTATCAGGCCTTTTACAGGACTCAGACAAAAACATTATTCTACATTGTGTTGGATGTAGCAAACACCGCTGCCATCATGTTGTTTCTTTTGATTTTTTCTTCTCTAATTGAACACATACCTTTAGCCTCCAGGGGTTATTTCAGTCAGAATTATTGATACATTTTTCTGCAGAAATTATACAAATTCCAAGTTTTATCGTTTCTCTGAAGATGACAAGAGAACGGCTTTGAGGGATAACTGACGGTCTGCTTTGGAAGAGGGGATAACTACAGGTTATTATAATGCTTTAGAATAAAAATGATTCCCACATCATGCATATTGTTCCTAGAAGGGAGTTATCTGTGCTTGTCCCATCCTTAATATATCTGCCTCTATCTTGTGATGTTTTAATGTCACGAAACTCAGTGATGTTTAAACTCCTAAAGAATGATTTCTATCCGTGATTCATTGCTTCAGGGTCATCGTACATCATGTCAAGAGACTCTGCATCACTTTAAGCTCTGATCTTGGATTAGATTAGGAATTTAGATTGGTTTGAGAAAAGATTGTGTTGAAGTTTGAACCCATTTCAATGCTTACTCTCCTGTTTTTAAATCACTATGTCCATATTGACAGTCATGTTAACTGATACTTGAAGTTTTTGTGGAGCTCTATACCAAACATTCATATGGTTGACTGGGAACAAGGCCAAAACATATAAAGCAAATCATATGTAATAAATCTGCATTATAGAGCTATTTCATTTTTTAAAATTAATTTCTAAAAACTTTTACAGATATGCAGATCAACACTCTTTCACAGCTCTTTGCTTATTTTTTTGGCTTTGTGTGGAAGCACCATTTGGTTTGAAATGCAAACTTCAACATGACAGACTGAAGGTTCAGAGCTTTTCTGCTGAAGTCATAGAGAAGAAAGGAAACAAGTCCATTTTTACACACCATAAACCACCTTCACTTCATCTTCCCTGCTCTATAAAGGTACCAGGAGGACTATAACACAGTGCAGCTAACAGTTAAAGACTATTAGAAAGCATTTACTTTAAAAACAATGACAATCATTGGATTCAGGATCAGGGTTTCGTCTGTAGTAGTGGGGCTGATGCTCTGCTCTGTCAGAGCTGAAGAAAGAGTATAATTGAAACCTGAAGCTATCTCAAACCTCATCTACAATATGCTTACCATAGTCTAGACATCAAAATCCTTTACGTTTCTGTTTAGTATGCTGATGGAGTCCCTGGAATCCATTGTCTGTACATTTTCAATCTGTTTTCAATCACTTGTTAAACTTCATCCTCTCTCTCATCTCAGTGTTTCCTGCATATGAGTGACACTGCTAAATAATCAAATTATCTACTTTAATGAAGTTGAAAAGTGAACAGGTGTGACACAAGGAGCTGAAACAAATGTCTAGGGGAAGTGAGTCTTAACAGATTAAAATCTAGCTTTACACCATTCTATGAAAGTTATCTTTGAAACCTAAAGTTAAAGGGGTTTGTAGATCTTTAGAAACTGTCTTACTTGATTTGTATTGACGGGGAAAGTCTGCAGTAAACATGTTGGGGAGTCAACTTTCATCGGTCAGCTCAGTCCCTTTCTAAAGCACAATGAGACAAAAGAGAAACTTTTTTTACTTTGGTCCAAAAACTAGCTTCTCCACCTCTCTGGATACTGCTTGGAACTCAGCAGGTCCAAGCTTTTTATTGGACCTGCTGAGGCTTATAACCAGTCAGAGGACTTTAGAAAACATATAGCTTGATTTATTTAAGAACAAATAAATTCTTCTTTTTTATTAAACCCATTCTTTACCCAACAGAATGAGCCAGATGGATTAATGCTTTTCATAACTAAACCAATGCAAAACTTTCACAAAGGCTGTGCTACATGCCTCCACCTAACTGGTAGCCAGCAGTTTTCTGGAATGTAAAATAGGCCTAATGTTGCAGAAACAGAAAAGGGACACCAGAAAACTGTCAGAACAACAAAAGATGAAGTTCAAAGGAAGGCATGGTTTAATTTGAAAGTCTTTCGGCGCTGAAATGTAAAGAGGTTCAGGGAAGACCCTCAAACTCTACAGACACCCAGTGTTCGATATCACTGTCTTTTGTTAGAAAGTGCAAAGATTTGCAGGATGGAAGCTTTAACAAAAAAGTCCTTAAGTGAAAAACAACATGAAAGAAGAAAGTTTCAAGAAAATGATGAATACGTTTGTGCTTCTAAACTTTTAAAACAATACTACAATCCATGTTGAATAACCTGAAACTGCTGGTAAAAGTATGCAGAGTGGTTTGTGTAACCATCCATCCGTCTGTCCATTTTCTTACACCCTTATCCCATCGGGGCCGGGAGGGGTGCTCCAGCTGCTTGTGTAACCAGTAAAATCTTAATGACACTAATATATAATTTAGAATGAATGTAGTGGTTTTCCTAAAAGCTGAAATGTTGGATGGTTTGGTGACTGCAGAGGCATAGAGAGAACATCATTCTGCAGCTTTAATAAACATCGTTCATTAACAGGTTTCCATGGCAGCACTGTGGAGTTGAAAGAATTTTTTAATCATGTGTGCACACGATGGGCTGCACAGAATAATATCTCAGATTTTATCCAACATATTACATTAATATTAATATTTCTGATTCATTGTGCTCTCTTGTCCTCCCCATTATGCATATTGTAACCTTTTTTACGTTATTTAACGTGACTGAGTGATAACTACATTTAATAAAACTTGAGAAAAGATAGTGAGAAAGATTTCAGCTATGGATGTTGTCAGAGTTTTCACTTCCTCTTTTTTCATAAACAATCATAAATTAATACAAAACACATTGACCATATTTAAATTAGCCATTAAGCACTAGAGGACAAATTTCCTGTTCTTTTGTGAATTACTATTGAGGCAAAATTTTAAAAAGTTAAAAAATATTTTTTTGATTGAATTTATTAAAGCTACGAATCACTGCATTTATATTTTATCTCTGTAGTGATGCATTAATAGAATCTGCATAACTAATTTTAAAAAAACACCATCCTGATTCAGTTTGAAGTTCCTGCTGAACTTATGTTTAGTTTCTTGGTTTCTCGTCTGTACGGACTTGGAACTAACTCTTATTCTCACTTTTTATGTTTTTATTTTTTCTAATATGTCATATCTGACAGTGTGCCACTCAGAACTGTTGTCTGAGTGTCATTAAGAAGCCCAACATATACATCTATTCACCTGGTGAATTTAATGGGTGCATTTGCAGTAGCAAATCAGACACTGCTATGGTGCAGATGGTGGGTGAAAAAGATGGAATTAATACAATACCTTCAGTAACTATGCCTTGGCTGAGATTCCTCTAACCTCTTTGTATGGAGCCTAATTTTTGTGAAATGTTGCTAGAACTGCAGGATATCTTGGTGCCCTCACAGGGTGGGATGCAACTTGGTTTTGAAGCTGAGCTGGTTGTATTATGCAGGCATCAAAGTAACTCGATCCCTCCTAATGACAGGTGCGCTATTGACATGTGTTAAGTGAAAGAAGAGAGGGGTGGAAAGGTTTATGAACATGCAAGAGTGAAGGGAAGCTACAAGAAATTTCGGTATCATCTGTTGTGTCTGTGGTTTTATTTATAAAATGTGGCCAAGTTTTTCTGGAGAATTGTATAATTAATTAGAGGCTTGATGTTTCTTAAGTTCACATCTTTTTATATTTAGGTATAGACTTGGATATACCTTATAGGAAGGAGTTCTTGTTCATAATAGATGGAATTAGATGAATGATGAGAGGTGTTTATAAGAGATTAAAGTAAATAAAAAGCTCCAGGTGTGCCTGGAGCATGTTTTCCTCATTGTCGGCTGCAGCCGGGTGACGGGGTTTGGTTCTCACCCTGTGGTTGTTTGATTGCTCATTACCTTGTCGTCCCTGTGGGGTCAGGTGGATGTGGCTCCATCTGGGAAAGCAAACTGATGTATTTAGATGATACCATTGGGAATGAATTGAATTACTTTGTGTAGGTTAGTTTTTTTTTGGCCACCTGTGTCATCTGGGCAAAGCAGCAAAGCGTAAGCAAACTAAACTCCTCCAAACTACCAGAGGCATCTCATAAGTGTTTGAATCCTAACACAGACCATAGAGCAAATGTTTTTGTATTTGTTTACGGGGAATAAAAAAATTTTATTTGATAGTTTCATCATAGATACAGTAAGTAACTTAGATTTGTTTAATATTTGTTGCAAGATTTCAGAGAATTGCTAGTTTCCTTTTTAAAATTGTATGGAATAATTTTCATTTTTCTGATGGTTGTGTTAATGGAGTTACAATCTGATGCGGCAAGTTTAATCTGTTCTTTCTGTTTGAGCTCAATTTGCCCACAAATACATCTCAGCAAATCATAACCAATCAATGGTTATGTTCTAAACAGGAAGAGAGGCCCCAAATCAAATTCTAGTTTAGGTCTTTAATGACCGTGGGCCAGTCCTACTTATGGGGGCTTTTTGGGAGGTTTAAGAGTTGGTCCATTGAATCAGGTGGTGTTCTTGCCTTTGTTTTGATGTTCTGTTCATCATTATTGCAACACAGTTTTACAGGGCTTGTGTTGTCTCTAGTAAGGACCATTGTGCAGTGTTGTGGGTAATTTCTGGGGATTATGCTGCTGAAATTTGCTTCTTAGTAGCCTCTGGGGTTTTGCGGATTGTTATTGCGCAATAACCTCTCAACTCCCATGGACTGAATCTGTTTGGAATCAAGAAAATTTTAAGAAATATCCAGAGATGGAGTTTTTTTTTCAGTTTTCTTTGGTCAGAAATCTGTTCAGAGATGATAATCTATCACGCTCTTTCTTGAATCTGAAATCTTTAAAAATATGGAAATCTGTTCAGCGTAAGGAATCTGTCCAGAGTTAGAAAGTCAATATGGACTCTGCTTAGTAAAAAGAATCCATCTCAAAAAGGACTGGTGTTAAGAAAAAATTATTCAGAATCAGGAGTGTGGTGTCAGAATTCTGAATGGAAATGGTAACTAATTAGAAACAGTTATTTTACATTCGTAACAAGCCCCCATATGTCAATATTTCATAGAACAAGATTTTGCTGCAGTTACAGCAGTAAAATGTTTGAGGTACGCCTCCACCTGGGCTGCACTTCTAGAAACCTTTTCTTAACTTTTAAGCAGAATAGCCATACTTCAGTCATATTGGCTGGAGACCATCATGAAAAACATCGATTTTAAAACCTTACTGCAGATTCTCCATTGCAGTAAGGCTTGAGTTATTCGGACTGAAATAATGGTGGTTGCATCATGGTCCAGGGCTACTTTTTATTAGATGGATCTGCTGTAAATTTCTCAATAATGCTAGTCCAGATTTAGCCAGTGCGTTCCTTTATTTCCATGATGCTGTTTGTTCAGCGTTTTCTAACAAACACCTGAGGCCTTCACAGAACAGCTGGATTTAGACTGAGAATAAATACAAGATACTAAATATACTGTAAATCTGGGATTTATGCTTGGAAAACATTCTAATAAAAATGATATCCACGCATGTTTCATTTTACTATATTGTATTACTTTGTGATGTGTTACATAAAGTGAGGTTTGTAGTTGTAAGGTGAAAAAATGTGGAAAAGTTCAAGGAATACAAATGCTTTTGAAGGCACTGAGATTTTGTTAAATTTTTTACTATAAAAAAAATTAAATTAAAATAAAAACAAACATGTCAACTTATGCAGCCCATTTTAAAACTCAAATTGCTGAGTTATCTTGACACACTTAAATTTACATTTCATTGAACTGGCTTATAACCATAAACAGCAATGCCAACAATTCACGAAATTAGAACTAGAAACAAGTTAGGATAACTAGCTGAAGGCACCGCTTTGGATAGTGTAGAAATTTTTCCTCCATTGGCTCCATGTTATTACATTAATTTATTCTTCTTACGTTTTCCATCCTATATTAGATTGTTCCACATTCGAGCATTGTGCACTGCAGGTTTTCTCCAGCAGCATTTTTTTCTTAAAAACAAACTAAATGAATCCACAGCATCCAGACGCGCCTTCGTGTCTGTGCGCGCTCTCCATGTGCCTTTAAAGGGCGCGCGCTGGCGCTGAGTGGAGGGCGGACCCTGTTTAGCGCGCGCGTGCGTGTCACCGTGTGCGCGCCTCTTGCCCGCAGCCGCCGCGAGTGGCACAGAGCAAACAGCGGCTTTTGTGCGCATGATGCACCGTGTTGGACGCACCTGCGAGGAGCGATAAAGGCAGCCCGGAGACGGCGCTGCTTCTAACTGGATCCTGGATATTTTTGTAAAGGCAAAACAGGGGGGAAAAGTGGGTCCGTGTACACTGGCAGCTGGATTTTAGCAGGTGGATACTTTTGGTCTGCTGATCTGAGGTCAGTAACGCCGTCTGTGTAAGTTCAACCTGTTCATGTTAGTGTCCACCTTCAGAATGAGTGTTAGAGGAGCAGAAGCAGGAGGGGAGAGGAGGCAGGGAAGGCTTGAGTTTCAGCTCCTGGTGGACAGGTATCACAGGACTTTTACAAGAGTTTTTTTTTTTTTTTTCCCCTTTTTTCCGGTTTTTGCGCACGGACTCGGCGGATGTCTGTGGGTCTCCTTGAAGGAATCGCGACATTTTGGGGGTTCAAACTGAAATTTTCTGCCATGTTGGCCAATAATGTCACTATGACAGTCAAGAGTAGAATTACAGACCTCTGCGCTGCCCGTATGGTTACAATATAAAATATCAATTTTATTGTTTTGATCATTAACATATCTCAGACACTGCAAGCCTTAAAATGGGCCTATGGTTGCAAACATAGGTTTGGAGCCAGAATGGAGTAAAAACTGAAAAGATAAAAGGAGGATTTCCTTCACCCTGTTTTAGGCTGATGAATTATAAATCATATGCGCGCAAAGTGTCCAGTTTCCATGCACGCATTGTTTTCACGCATTGTTCTCGGCTGCAGTCGCGTGTTGAAATGTCACGCACGCTCCCCGTGGGCTCTTTAAATATTGATGCACATTTTCTTGTAATTCGAGCAGCTTTTCTTTTTTGGTGCATGACCTTGCGTTTTCGCGGAGATGGACAGCAGTGACCGTTGCATTCCTCCATCGCCCTCCTGTTAGGGGGGTAAAAAAGAAAGGTTAAAAAAAAAAAAACCCACGCAGCTGGCGTTGTCTTTTCCACATTCAGCAGATCAACAACAAAAATAATCACAATTAGACACTTGACGTTTTACGACTAACCTGAATGTAAAACCATCCTAAATTTGCTCCTCTCAGATTCAGAATTGTCGAACAAAATTGGAGCAATCCTTTCGCTACCCGACGCAAAACCAGGGACATAATTTAAGGGAGGGAAATTGTGAAATAATCTGATGATTTGGGCTTCCCAGCGGATCAAATGACATCTGCAGCAGGGTTTCGCTGAAATGCTTTCCCTGAAACGCATTTCATGCTGCACCTTCTTCAGCTGACAGCTTCCCGTTTTACTTCTATTCATCTTGAATTAACGTTTCAGCTCAAGTCCTGCAGCTTTCATCTGTGTCACCTCCACTGCGACGGATGGGGCGAGATGTCCCATTTGTAGGGAGAATGTTTGGCGTTTTTGGGGGGTTTTTTTTTGCTTTTTTTTAATTGCAGTTAAATGCGAGGCCCTGCATTCAAAGCGCCCGATGAACGAAACAAGGGATAGTATTAATAGTAATAACAATAAAACAACAGGCCTGAATCTTTTGTCTGCACCCCTAAAATCATCTCCAGGCCGAACGTTTTCACGTTCAGATTTACCAAAAATAAAAGGCGGATTTTCTTTTTCTCTCCTTCATGGCCGCAGAGAGTTAATAGGATTAAAAAATGAAAAATGTGCGTTTATGCATGCATAGATGGATGTATGCAGAGGGAATTCCTGATCGGGATTTTTTTTTTTTCTTCCCTCTTTCCAAACCGCCTACAGAATGGGCGTGACCCGTGTGCCAGAATGTATTTATTTATTTGTTTATTTTTATGAAGGCCTGAAGATGTTCCTTCACCTGATGGAGACCGGGACGTTTTTTACATGCACAGGCTTACGTGAACCAATTTGGAAATGATCGTATTTCTTCATGAAAATAAATAAATAAAAATAAAACACAAAAATCCGATTTAAAGATATCAGATTTTTATCAAATAAATTAGCAAGAATAGATTTATACTTCTCCATTTTAACTCTGCTTGTTTTAGAATTAAGGTCAGGTGTAGTAGCAGGATGGGCGTTTTTTCCCCGTTATTTTTGATAATTTAGGCTTTTCAGATTGTATTTCCCATGCTTGACAGATTAACGGCTCTAACAAATCAGCCGCAAAAAGCCAAGGGCTCTCAAGGTAACACTAATTCCTCTGGGCGGGGACAGACTGATACTACGCAGGATTTTTGGAGAATGCTCTTTTCTTTCTCCCCGTGTCTCAGATTTGAGTGTGGGAAAGTGCGCGGCCCTGCGGTGCATTAAATGTTACACACTCTGGATTTATCTTAATAAAATTAAACATAACCCGTTCTACGCTATATGCGTTTTTTTTATCATTATTTTAATTATTTGCAATAACTGAAATTGTGAGAAAGTCCATGTGATGTTGCATAAACCGCTGCTCCTGCTGTTGTAGCTGGTGGGAGGTTGTTGAGCAGAAACGTTGTGCTAGATTTAACTCGTGCGTGTGCAAAATTGTTTTTTGCGCGCCTACAGTCGTTTGTAGAAGAGTTCGGTCATTGTTGTGGTGGGAGCAATTATCCATGTAGAGCGTGCGTGTGCAGATGTTGTAAACGCATGCTCGTGCGCGTGGATTCGAGGTGTCTGTGATGATGTAATGCCATGAAGGGTGCTGCAGCCCGGAGAAGGTGTGTCCTGCCTGCTGAGGAGCTGGGGAACAGCACGGTGCCCACGCTGCATCGCAATCATACACACGCACGCACACTTACACACATCCACGCACTCCCTCCTCCTCCTCCACATTTGTATGTCTGTAATTAGGAGCTTTTTAGTTTTGTTCTTTCTTTAAACGAACAGCTGATTTTTTTTTCTCCCACCATTACAGGAATTTACGCAAACGACGCATTAAAACACAAATTATATAATTTGCAATTTTGTTGGATGTATTTAATCAGTATTTGATTTTGCGTCCAGACTGATATTTTATTTTTGGGAAGGAGGTGGCAGGGGGTTCAGTAAACTGAGCTTTCTTAATTCTTATGTAATTATTCTATCAAATCATATCCATCCCAGCAATTTACTGGACATTTACCAAATTATGTTTCAGGAGAATGTCCCCATTATAGTCCTCTAGACATAAACTTCCACCAAAACAGACGCATCTTTAAAAAAAAATTGAATGATACCATCGTTCCTCTAAGCTGAAAAAAATTTTCAATATTTAATTAGATCAAAACTGTTCAAATATAAAATGATCAAATACAATCATGTCCTGTTATGATAGCCAAGAAAAAAAGCAGTAAAACATAATATACACATAAAAATTACACATTATGTAACAAAGAGGCCAATGAAACACTAAAAAAAAAAAAAATTAAATGTGTGCAATGACTTGTTCTTGGTCCAGTCAGGAGATAAGTTCCTTTAGATTCAGCTGAAAGCCTTTCTCCCTAATTTAAAGACATTAGCACAGACATAGTAATACAAAACCAAATAACAAAAAAATAAGTTTAAAAAACGGATTTTGGAAGATAACGATAAAAATGAAAGTGAATCTTATGTATGTTCATTTTGTTTTGCAGATAAGTGCAATAAAGAGTATATTTCTAGAGATGCACTGGTCACATCTTAACTGGCTGATATCGATTTCTTTTTATAATCACATCTGAAAATTCCAATTTTGACCATTCAGATATTTTTTCTAACACAACGAAAAACACAATAAAGGACCGAAATCTAATAGTTTGAAGGTCAACAGAAAATAAAGGAGCAATAATGTTACCCCAAAATATATGAATCAAACCATATGGCCTTTACCTTTATTTGATTTGTATTAAACTTAAAAAGTGGATTGAACTCTCTGCTTTGGGTTTTGTTTATACACTGAAATGGTTAAATATCAAACCCAATGAAAAGAATATTTGAACAAGCTCTAAAACCATACAAAAATAAATGTGAAATTATATATCTTTCACTAAACCTATGAGAAAATTATTCAATAAGCAGGCATCTTAACAGAGTAAGATTTTTTTTTTTTTTGCAAGAATGTGTTATTAGTTGTAGAGATTTTTTTTATTTAATTTTGAGCATTTTCCCCTGGATAACTATGACATACGAAATTCAAAAAAATCTACTCCAGGTTCTTTGAAAGAGGTATAGCAATTTTGTGTCCAACAGAAAATGAATTAAATTCAAAGTGATCCATGAAGTCATGTGCTCCTAACCATGAACTAATGTTTACTAAACGCCAATCATCAAAACAAATGTTATTGCCTGATTGGTTTAATGACTAAAAATAGTGGAGTTTTTCATTTATTCATTGAACAAGAGAAAATAAAAATCTGATTTGACATGAACACAAACCAATAACTTAAATCTCTAGAACATTTTGTTTAAAGTGTTCTTTTGTTGTTTTGTGTACATTTTTATTTCTAATAAACTAATTTAATGCTTGAACATAAAAGTATCGAAATTGAATTAAAACAGTTGTCTGGCATTACACAAGTTCAAATTTGTTAAGAAAATTCAGATAAGAGCTCTGATTTAAATCAAATGAAAAGATCAAACTGCAAATGATTGGGCATAAATATAAGCAGATATTTGCTATGATACTTTTGCACTTTGTTGTATTCTTGTTGGATGTTCTGCTTGGAAAAACACCTAAACTCCTCCTCACTCTGAGAAGATTGTTCCAACCCTCTTGAACCCTATGTTAGCTAGGGCCATTAACATTATATTCACTTCTGGGGAAATTTACTTTAATCTTAATTCAGAAACTTTGCTGACAAGATGCATTAATTTGTGTTTACTCAGATCCAACGTTCTTGATCTAAATAGATTATTGGCTGCAGTTTGAGGCTCAAAACTTCAAGTCTGGGAATGGATGGGGTGAGGTGGGTAATGTTTGAGAACCTCTAATGTCTAAATATGCACTCTGAAGCATACATTCAGACCAAACCCACTTCCCTCCACAGCTCCCACCACTTACCCAATGTAAATCCTACCATTTGTCCTTAAAGATTTTCATACATTCAGGTTTTTTAATTGTGCTCTTATTTTTTATGATTTATTTGGGGATAAACAGTTAGAAATCTCAGACACCAAGAAAAAGCAACATTTTGCAGATAAAATTTTTTACATTTGATGCAGAAAAAAATTCACAGGCTTATTTCAGATTTCTTTCCATCTTCTCATGCGGAGGATCGATATGTAGGTTTTCTTTTGGACTAAATGATCCAGTGCATCACTGTGGTAAAAATGCAGGCCACCTCCTCAAGAACAAACAGACAGATGTGAGCCTAAAATGGAGGCTGGATGCCGAAGGTGTGTGTCTGAGGTGTAAGGAAGAGTGGGAGTGGATGAGGTGGAGCATCCCTCCCTTTCTGTTTTGTCTTTCCTCCTCCTCGTCCTCCCTCTCCTCATGTCCTGCCCAGATGATGGTGCAGAAAATCGACTCCACGGCAGTGAGCTCCTCTCGCCTCGTCAGTGTGAGATGACAAACTGCTGCGTGTTCTCTCCGAGATCTTATCACTATGGAGGACATTTTGTCACTGCTGCAGTGTTTGATCACGGCCGTAAAATACCACCAAGTGGTTCCTATTAAAGCACAAGAGGCCTGCCGGTGCTTTTATTTGCATTCACACACACATAGGCACACCCGCGCACAAATATGAACACACCCACACACACACACCCGTCAGGCTGTTAATAGGATCCAGAGTGCTGCAGCCTTTTGTCACTGAGTGGATGTGGACTCGTCCCTGCGGGCCTCGTCAAAAGAAGCCTTTCAGAGAGAACAATGATCCATGCCGTTTAGCCTTTTAACCCCTGACGCTCGCCGGACTGCAACACGACACAATGAGACCATCTGAAAATGATGTCTGCTTTGGTAAACATGAGTTTACACTGCATGTGCATGAGTGCATGGAGTGTGTGCATGTGTCTGCGGGGTGGCGGTGTGATCTGCTGCAACAGACAGTTGGGGCTTGCAAAAGTTTTTATTTTGAACTACAAAAGACAATAAGAAAATAAAAATTACAATCTCACAGTTAGTATGGCATTATATTAAACAAAGCTTATCTTAATTTTGGATACAAAACCATAAAAATAGTCACATTTGATTGTCATTTAGGATTAAACAATATTGCATGATGCAAAAATAAGTGGGTAGTAACCTTCTTTTCAAATCTGACTGAAAATCTCAATAGATACATTTTAAGAAAGCTTCCCTTTTAAAAATAAAGCTTGAAAAGTGAAATGATTTCTTTTGATTTTAAAGATTTGAAATTAAGTCCACCATTTGTATCAGCCATGTTCATTAATGCACTCTTTTGAGTTTAATAAAATTAGATAATTAACTATCATGGGCCAAAGAAATGTGAAAAAAAAACAAAAAAAACAACTGCATATCTCAAAATGAGAAAGGGCAGATTTTGTTTTTTTCATTTTCCCTCCCTGCTTGCTCTTTTCAGAAATAATCTGCAACTTCCAAACGTTTTGAGCCTCAGCAATTTTTTTACATCTGAGTTTTTTGATTAAGCTAAAATTTGATTCTGCATCAAATTAAATTGTTCAAAGGAATTTAAATTGTCAACAGAGACCACACCTCCAGGAAGCAATTGCTTCTAAATAGCCCAGGGTCCAGATCCTCTGTATAAAGGAAATCGTAGAACAAGGGGGTGGCATAGATTGAGAACTGTACTAATTTGGAGAAAGGAAAACCCCTCTGAGTGTTGGATTAACGTTCCAGTAATAAAAGTACACCTACAAATTTCTGTTTGGTTAAAATCTAAAAGGAATATTTAACAAAACACATTGGAACTTTTTGAAATACAGCAGAAGTTCAGCAAGAGGGCATAGTTTCAGACATAAAAGATGCAAAAAGATCTCTATTCGTAACATTTTTGTCAAAATATTAGATAATCCAGAAAAGTATTAAAACAATGGTCAATAAAATGTAATTGAAAAAGGTAACTTACAAAGTTTTTAGCTGGAAACTGAAGAGTAATCCCAGAAACGAAACACGTCCCTCTGGTGAACCTGACCCCTGTCCTCTGTAGTTAACGAACACAATCTGATGAGACCTAAACGTCCTCAGTTGTTGGATTCACCTTTTGTTTCAATAGTTAGAATGCAACACCCAAATATCACCTGAATGCAGTGGCACTAAAACTTGACGAGGTGAAAGTGTGTTGGACAGGTTTTACTATCACAGTTGTGTGGGTTAGTTTTAGCTCTACAGCTTTATAGTAAAGCTTTCTCAGACAATGGTTGTATTAAACGCACACTAAAATAAAATAAAAAAGTACAACACCAGGCAGTTGTTGGTTATGTAAAGACAGTTTTAACAACAATCTTGGACATTTTATCTTTCAGTTGAAAACTAATGAAACATCCCTGTATTATTCCGGATTTAAGGTGGCAATATAAGAAGATACTAAATTGTGATTTGTAGGTTAGAGTTTGAAATCCTGTGGCCCTCAGCTGAATTTTCGTGTGCCTGAAAAGAATTAACCTGAAGAAGTCACAAATTACACAACAGATTGATAAATATCTACAGACGTGAAAGTCAGAAATGTTTTTTTTTTTTCTTTATTTATTATTGAATAAAAAGTCATAATCCATGTCTAGGATGCACCAACAATGTCCTGGGTTTGAATTCTGGGATTTGCGTCTATGGGTTCCTCCCACAGGCCAAAAATATGATTGACCGTTGAGCTCTCTAAACTATCCTTAGGTATGAGTATGTGTGTGTGCACGTTGTTGTTTGTTCTAGTATGTTTCCATAGCAACCTGTCCAGGTTTTACTCAAGCTCTTGCCCAACGACTGCTGGTGATAAGCATTTTTCCCCTGTGAATTGATAGAGACAAAAATGAATGTCTCTGACCGCATGCTAACAGTTTTGGTTTGCTCTGTTTCAGCAATGTGCTCTGTGGATTAAATTGAGAAACGCTCAGTGTTATCTGTGTTGGAGTGAAACCCTGCTGACCAACTTGAACCTGTCTAATATGGCCATTACAGCCGTCTGCTGTCTGAGCAGTACAGGTTGTTACAAAGACAAATTAGAAAGAAAGCAGCCGTGCACTGCTGTGCTCAGTGACCAGAAGTAACTTCTCACCTGCACACTGTGTTTCTCAGGTAAATGGCAGTAATGACTATCTGATCAGCAGAACTACACGGTGAAAAGCTTTTTAACCGCTACAGCCCTAAAGATGAAAAACAGCAAGGGAGCATTATTCCTCAGAGCTGGCTGATTTGGAGAATAGACTAATTGCTGCAGTTGTTTGAGGCCCTTCTGGTTCTGCTGAGCTTTATACAGAGCTCCTTGGATATTGTAAAATAGGTCTGCAGATTGGTCTGTTTCTCTTTAGATTTCCTGGATCCAGAACTCAAGAATCCTTGTGCACTCAGTACTGTCAGTTGTTATTTAATGCTCTGTATTGTTGTTCCCACATGCAGCATCCTAGTTTTGCTCCCATGTTGGACTGATTTTATTTCTAATTTTCTGCTTCTAAAGTTAAACATTTCTATCATATCAGACAGTCTCTGTGCTGCTTTCAAATCATCAATGTGCATTAATCAGTCTTAAGAAAGTCTATTCGTCTGAGACCATATTCTGGTGGGAACCAGTTCAGGAGGGAACTGGTAGACGATAGGTATTTTTCTCAACCTACATAAAAAGAACCACAGACAACGTTCATTATATTTCAACCAAGCTTTTGTAAAAGGAGAAGACACAGCGGACCACTTCTACAAGCTGCCCACCGCGCGTTCTGATAACTTTCAGTTTGGCCTTCCCTTTTATTTTCACAGAAGAGAGAGATAAAAGAAAAGCAAGGCTTGTCTCTGCTTGTCTCTAGGGCCATCCTGGAGCTGGTTTGGACTTTTCCCCTCCTCCAGGGTCATATTTTAAGTCTATTTATGCTCCACAGAGTCTGAGTGAGATTGTTGAAATAGCTTGTAGTTTCAACTGGTTCTGAATGAGCCTACTAATTTCCATCAGATGTGTCGTAGCAGAACAGCAACTCTCAAGCAGCAGACTTGCTGTGTTTCCTCAGGTTAGAAGTCCATCCAGAGAGTTCTTGGTCTCCTCCTGCTGCAATGTGACTCAGTAACATCTAAACATAGATTTCATGGAGGAATCACTTCAGATGCCTGAACCACAACACGAATTAGCAGCAACTCCACTCCAAGCTTCTTACTTTATATTTAAGGCAGAGCATGGCCTACTGAGGAAGCTCTTTCAGCTGCTTGTATCCAAGATCTCTATCTGTCATGATCCATATCTCATGATCACATATGAAGGTCAGATTACAGAAGGAACAGTACAACCAGAAGTTCACATTTAGGCTCATTTGTGTCTTCACCTTGACAGACCAGAGACAGACAGATCTAAAGTTTATAAAAAAATAACCAAGCAGGATGGAGTTTTATTGATTGTGTCATTTGATGGGTTCAGAAGCAAAATATCTGTCATTTTTTGTTCTCCAATCCTTCTGCTTGAAATACAACTACTAACATTCAAGTTTGAAGAAAGCATACATCAGTAACACACTGTGCTCGGATACCAAACTTCATCCTTAGGTTTTGCGACACCCCATTCTGCTCACTGAAAGTTTTCCTCCACTGAAACTCTTTTGTCATGTCTTAAAAGTCTCAGCTCTGAAATGCTGAAACAGAAAACTGAGCTGTCTCCTCTGCTGAGCGGGTTTCTGAGACAGAATGTCAGCTGGTCGTCCCACATGTGTTTACTTCCCTATAAATAAGATCCTGTGAAGAGTCAGGACTAACCAGGTTAGTGGGTTATTATCAGCATCAGCTTAATCTGCAGTTTCTTCTCAGTTTTTAGCACTTCAGTTTTTTCTGGACCGGCATGGCTTTCCCTGTTCATCTAAAGGACCCCTAAGTGGTTTGACAAAAAAGTAGGCTTCACCTGCTTTTTTAATTGGTTGGGTCGATTAGAAAGCAACTTGTTAACATGTTAGGAGATGCAAAACCTAGAGAAAAATAACGTTTAGATCAGCTCAGACGTGGACAGCTTGCTGATACAGACATTCTGGGTGCTGTTTTCCCTGAATAACAAGAATATTAACTCATTATGAGAATATACGTGTTGTCGGCTTGCAATAATTAGATGAAACTGGATGGAAAACAATATGCATATTTAAAATATTAGCCATCTGTTGAGCTCAAAATAAAGCATTTTTCCCTAGACAACATTATTCCATTCTTGCAAAATCTTGAATTTATTTTTTGGGATAAAAGACACCCAAATAAAAACATTGTCGGACAAAAAGCCTGGCTTCTATGAAAATATTACCAAATGGCTGTACAGAGAGGGCAGTGCACATCAATTGAATTTGAGAAATCCTACATACACTGTGCAAATAGGTTATAAACCATAACAAATTACATGAAACAACCCAAATCTGTATTATAGATGCAGACGATGCTTGTATCACATATGCCAGCATTTTCCAAGCATAATTGTTTTTCTTTGTCTTATTGCAACATTTTTAAGAAAAAAACTGTAATCTTAGTAATTCAATGATTTTGGTCTGAAATGTCAAATAACCAAGATGGCTTCTACCTCATCTGTATCTTTAGGTCAATATAAAAATGTAAAACATTAGCTTATGATTATAGGTGTGCTGATCGATCGGCCAGCAGTCATAATCAGCCGATTTCCGTGGAAAAAGTGTTTGACCGGTGGTCGCCGATCACCAAAATCGATCACATTTAACTCACTTCGCAGCCTGCGTGTGCAGCTTATCTCCTCTTTCCTTCACACTGCGCAAGCGCGGCAACAAATGCTGTCGTGTGGAACTTCAACGCTCTGAGAGAGAAGGGTGACGTTTGCGTTTTGCGGCGGAAAATTACCTCGAGGGAGAAACACGACAAAATACATCCACACATCAAGACAAGCCCTTGAGGGAGTTTGGCTATATCGAGGCTCGATGCAGGAACAAAAAGACATCCGGAGCGGCCAGATAGCAGGTAAAGCAGCGCACAACTAGCAACTCTCACCCGGTTTAGCATCCCGGTCAGAAAGCTAAACCGATAATCCGAAAAATAATTCCAAGTCTTCGAGCTGGCGGTGTAATACGCTGGTTCTGCTCTCGCTCTTGGACCGCCGCGACTCGCTACTGGTAGTAATATTTCACAGACGTAGCGCCGCTCAACCTCCACCAGACAGTGACCTCTGACACCGAACAGCTGCTTAAAGCTGCAGCATGTAGCTTAAAAAAAAAAAAAAAGAACATTTTATTTATGTATTAAAATATGTCTATTATGTCTAAATTAGGCGAATTTATTGTCAGATAATTTTTCCAGTTTGCCAGATAACATAGTATCATTTATACCTAAAGAAAAAAATGAACAGCCATTCCAGACAAGGTGATCGGCAGAGATCAGCCTCATGGATGATCGGTATCGGAATCGGCAGCAAATAACCTGATTGGAGCATCCCTACTTATAATATGATTTGCATGAGTTTGGTTTTACAACAAAAAAAAAAAAAAATTGTAATATTTCAGAAAATTAAAAGAAATTTATCTTAAAATTGTTTTACCTTAATCATCTCTAGCACCTATATTGAAACACGTAAAGCAGCATTTATACCGTTCAGCTTCAGAATGCATTTGTGTTTTTCCTGCAGATCCTATTATTCAGCTGGATTCAGCAGAAAGCTTTCTCTGCAGTCTGGTCATCAGATAAAGGCAGTCTGCCTGGCTGAGTCATAATCATTCTGTGCCACGAGAATAATGAGACTAATTTACCCAGCAGATGACCGATAACTCCAAACAACCTCTGGAGGAGGAAGAATGCGGCTCTTTCACAGGCACGAGTGATGACATCAAATCAACATTTTTCACTAGATGAGTAAAGCATCATAGTCCCTTTTTATGTTTGTTGCGGCAGGTTTAAAAGCTTTCCCCCTGCTCCTGTGCTCTATTCCTTTATGCAAAATGAGGATGGTGGTTTTTAAATGAGTGCTGGCTTCAACTTGACATGGAAACACAGGTTTAACAATAGTAATCTGTTTGGTCACGAAATAAATGCCTGGTAGGTTCAAAACAAGTTAAAAGCTTGTAAAGATTAATGTAATTTGTTGAGGAATGAGAAAATTTATTGTTCCATAACTCAGCAACACTTTACAGTAGGCGCACCATTCAGTTGAAAGAAGTCATAAAACATTGGGCATTACCCTACTAAGCTGGTATTTTGATAGACTCTTTTGTGTTTTACATAGTTGCAGTTTCAATTTTGTTCGTATTGTATTCAATTGTGTGTATTTCAGTTCTGAACAATTCTTGCAAAGCTGTAACTGAAGAGGTCTCTTTAGTTTGATTTTCTTATATGACTGCATATAGGTATTTTCAGAGAAATGCAAATGTAGCTATTTTTGTTGGGGGGCTTTATTGTTTTTTTTTGATTGTTTTGTCACTGTGACACCTTTTGTGTCACATTCACAATCTGCATCAGTTGGAGGAGTTGAGGTGGAGTTGAATTTGATGTCTTGTTCTCAAGTTATAGTAGGATGGTTTTAAGAGATGGGACTGGACACTGTCGTAGTGAAAAAAAGAGCTGAACCAAATCTTCCTTTCACTAACCTAGAAACCGGTGTAGTGACTATTTATATATATATATCCCTTCTGGCCTGGGAACACCTCTGGATTTCCCAACAGGAGCTGTAGAGTGTCACTATCTGTGCTATGCAATATCTGGATTTCCCTCTTGGACCTGCTGCCTCTTTTGCAATCTTAGATATTGGACGATGGATTTAAATATTGCTCTTTGAGATTTTGAAAGACTTTCCAAGATAGGGAAGATTGTGGGAAGAAATTGCTCATGTGTTAAATGAAAAAAGCTGAAATAAGACTTTCAACTATTTGAGTTGTCTGACCTGTTTCAGGAAGGGGCCATGCAAAAATATTTATAATTAGAAGCCTGAAGGAGATTCCTTCAGGATAAATGTTGAAAATATTAATTAAATGAAATGTTGATGAAGCTTTGCTGATCTTCCATTGTTCTTTTTTCTTCTAACAGTGATGAAACCGTGGATCCACTCATACCTCCACTTCACATCTAAAAACATGGAGGAAATTCCACTTTCCCTGAGAACCAGAGAAGAATATTGGATCAGACCTTACGCCAGAAATAATGCTCTGAAGATTAAAAAAGAATAAAAATCAGAAAAGGATTCCTCTGCATGATCACTGCCTTGCAGCATCTGGACAATTTCTTACTCTTAAGACTGTTAACGCCAACGACTGTTATCCTTCTATCTCCTTGTTCCCTTTAAAAGCATATTTTTTATAAGAAATATCTATATGAATATATCTCAACACATACTGTGGATAAAAGTGGATTCCAGAAATTCAGCTAGAAGATTTTCGTCCCATTGAATCCCAGTTGGACATTTTCTTGGATTAACTCTTTGCAGCTATGGATCTTGTAGGCTTTTCTATCGGACTGCAGTTATTCCTCAGCTCTTGTTTGGGATTGGAATTTTTAGGTACTCCAGGCCAGTGGGCACGCTACCTCCGCTGGGACGCCAGCACCCGCGGTGACCTCAGCTTTCAGTTCAAGACAGAGGCCTCAGAGTCACTGCTGCTGTACTTTGATGATGGAGGATACTGTGACTTTCTGCAGCTGGGGGTGGCGGAAGGTCGACTGCAGCTGCGCTTCAGTGTTGATTGCGCTGAGACCACGGTTGTTTCCGACAGGCGGGTGGACGACGGCAGCTGGCACGCCGCCACCCTGAGCAGGTATAACCTGCGCACAGTACTGGTGCTGGACGGCCAGGCCAAAGCTGATGAGGTGAAACCTCAGCGTCAGTTCATGAAAATAGTCAGCGACCTGTTCCTGGGTGGAGTACCTCAGGATATCCGCAACGGTGCACTTACACTGCCTACAGTGCGAACCATGCAACCCTTCAGGGGAACAATTACAGACCTCAAGTTTGGCAGCTCACAGCCCCTGTTCCTGGGAAGCCTTAAGGTGCCCCTGGAGTCAGAAGGTTGGTGCACTGTCAACCTATGTGAGAACGGTGGAACGTGCATGGTGATAGACAGAGAACCGGTCTGCGACTGCTCCCAGACGAAATATAAGGGCCGCTTCTGTAATGAAGGTAAGAGAAGACTCCAGTTTTTTCTCTTTTTTTGCTGTATCATCTCATAGCTCCAGTGGTGAAACATACTCCCTTTCGATTCATTTTTGCCAATTAATCAGACCTTAAAACTGCTTTTACTAAACATAATAAGTTATAAATAATTAGCAAACCTTTGTTGTTGTTGTTTTTTTTTTTAAATAAAACATCTAACTTTTATGGTAAGTTATTAATTTTACCCTCAGGTTTGTCATTGTTTCTTCTTACTATAACAAAGAGACCTTTTGTCTCAAAACCTTTGCACCAGAACTCAATGGTTTTTAATGGTGTTGTAAGGATAAACCAATATAAAACTGGTAAAACAGTAAAGTTATAAAAGTGGTATTGAGTCTGCAGTTCTCATAAGTAATGAATTTGCACTGTTCTGCTGTGGACACCCCAAGGTGAAAAAAGTTAGATAAATAATGATGATCTGTTGCGTTTTGTTCTGAAGAACCAAAGAGAACTATTTTAATTATAGCTTTAAATAAAAGTTCCTTATATCAGTTCAAGGTGTAGGCTTGTTGGCACACAAGTCTTTAAAGTTTCAATTTTTTTCAATCACCAGGATTTTTTTTTCCTGTGTGTAGACTGCTTCTGCTTTTCCACCTAGTATCATTGTATCAGCTGTGCTGTAAAATCAGAAAGCTAATCAAAGCACAGTTAACCAGGGAGGCCCAGGTTAATGGCATCGGTCCTGCAGGCAGTGATAAGGGCGCCTCTGGAGAGAATGAAACCTTCTGAGCCGTTTTTCTTCACCCAATCACGAGATGGCAGGTGTTTTTATATCACATCCCTTTGTGCAGAGATTTCTGCGTGTTTCACTTGCTCTGCACTGCAGCTGGCAAGCTAAAATTGATTTCTATTAAAAGCAAAGCCTTTTACTCATTTCCTCTCCCTGCTGGCCAAATACCAGAGACTTTCATCTGCCTTACTTTGAAACTTCCTGTCGCTGGATGAGTCGGGTGCTGAGAATATTCAGTAAAATTGCAATCAGGCACCACATTAAACAGATTCAGGCACCATTTTTTAATCCGCTGTAAAAATAAAACTCTAACCATGGACTTAATTATTCACAATCAATACACATTCTTCAAGTTTCCAAATCAGTGGCTTCCAGCTGCTGAGGAGACTCAATAATCTAAAGGCTTATAAGACAATCAATACTACTTAGATGGGAAAGTTTTTCCATAGTTAATTCAGATCAGATGTGATTTGTTTGAATATATTTGTTCTTCTGTTTTTTCCTTCTTTGTTTCTCATTGAGAAGTCTTTCTCCTAATGTAAATACGAAATTTAAACCCATTTTGGTGGTTTCCAAATCCTCAGCTTCTGGACAAATTGCTAACAAATCTGGAATTCAAAAATTATTAATTTTTTTTTAATCCATCTTGTTGGGGTTTTTCCTGTTACATTTGTCACCTGATTAAATGTGTAGCAATTTACTGACCCTGTGGGTAACTGACCAAATATTCTTCATTTGATGTCTTTTAATGTGTATGACATAATGAAAGGCATAGTTTTACATTGATCAATACTAAGTTGACAGAAGCCTCAAGCGAAAGAAATCACATCCTTTTCTTGATTCTAGTGTATCAAAATCTCAGAAAAGATATCTTGCCTCACTAGCTTTAAAACTGATTTCAACTGAACAACATGCCCACAAAAACACACATACTTACATAAGAGAGGCAAAAATGTAAAAATTTGTGAGAAATTAAAATACACTCCATGATCTAGTTGCTCCATCTTACTTCTCATCTGATAGCTTTGTGAAGGTCTCATCACAACATTTCCGTCATGTTTAGGTCTGAATTTTGTCAAGGCCATGGCAACATTGTGATGTCTATTCCAGCCAATCCGTTTTGGATGGTTGTTTGATGACTTAATTTGAGCCACGCTTTACTGGTTGGACAGATCACACCTGATTTGACTTTGGAGTAATTTGGTATATAGAGGAGTTTGTGCTTTACTCTTTGACTGTGGTTGCAAACACGCCCAAGTCATGAGTTCTCCATTACTTTTTATGACGTTTGGTATGAGGCATTTGTGCTCATGTGCTGTTGGTTTTCTCCATACATGTTGCTGTGCTTTTTAGGCCAGACGTCTCTAATTTGGTATCTGTTCAAATGGCATTATTCCAGAAACCTTGTGCTTCATTTAGATGCAACGTTGCAAGCTGCGCTGCCACATGCTTTTTAGAGATTATAGGGATTCTCTTATAAACTGTCAAAAAAAACATACCAATTCATTCCTTAATTATTCTGTAATGAACTCTAACATTTAGCGTGGTAACAGGGCCTGTGGAGTCTGAGTTCGAATTCATGGAGTTTATCTGTGCATAGACATCGGAGGTCTCAGAACTCCAGAAAACAACAAAAGAACAAGGACAATACAAAACAACCTGTTTATTATATGAATCTGAACATTTAAATGCATAACCTTCATAACCTCGTGTGGAACAGAATCTGGTTTCACCTGACATTTGATAAGGGTAGTATGACGGCTCATTATGGCAGAGTAAAAGGGCTTCTTGACTCTGAAATGCAGTGGGAGGGCAGTACATGCAAATGCAAGAAGTGTGATTAAAATCTTCAGGTGCTTCTGGGAAACATGACTATTCAGCTGTTGGTTTCCAGAACTGACCAAATGTTATTAATGAAAATTTTACTGAATAAAAAATAAGATTTTGTTTTTGTTGTTTCCCTTTAGCTACATGGCACTTCCATTTTCACCTAGGATTGTCTTTTATTTTCTTTTTCCCTACAGAATGCAATACTCCGCACATCTTTTACTGTAAGATCTTCCCTCCTACGTCTATTGCTCCACATCTTTTCTCTCAGTAGTTTGTCCCTCTAAACAACTGCCTTCTTTCCACTGCCTTGGAACATGATGCATGACTCAGCACCGCTTCAGAGTGGCTGCACCATTGACCCTCGTACAATAATGGCCTGCTTTTCTCTACCTTGATTTACAGTCTCCATGTTGGAACCTGTTCCTGCTCCAGATTTATGTCTGGCTCTCCCTCGTTCCATCGTCTGACTGCCTGGTTGCCTCCTGCGAGGTGGTGATAGGTGACAGGAAGCAGGGAACCTAAGCAGCCCTGAAAGAATTTAGATTAGTTATTGTTAAGGGATAAATAACAGCTTTAATGAGGCTGTCTGAGCTAGATTGGTGGGGTGCCTGTTGTTGGGGTAATGTGGGATAACTGCTCTTCAGCAAAACACAGTTTTACAAATGTTAAAAATACATTTTCCTACTTCAAACATGAGACATACCCAGAGACTGAAGATTATGTGCATGCACAGTTAGGAAAGAGGGATTTTTTTCTGGTAGTTTCCAGTAAAAGCTTGTTATAGCATGCGGCAAAGCGGCGAATCAGTCTGAAATGTTGAAGATAACAATCCTGCTACCTACCATTTCAGAGAGTTGGCTGAATGTTCAGACCTCAGTTCAACTTTTTTGCAAAGAAGTAACAAATCTGGGAATGTTGTCTACCACAATTTCTCTATTTGGTTACCTCAGGATGTTTGGAGGTATCCCAGATAACAATTTTGATTGTGACATCCAAATTGATACTTTAAAGTAGGGGAAATGGTCACAGCGCTGTGTTGGCGACTACATGTGATATAGTAGGCAGTGTGGAAGTGCTCTTTTATAACTAGTCATGCTGCTGTTACTGACTTACTTCAGGAAGGGTTCATTTACCTAGGCACACCACAGAGCATTTACTCTTTAAAGGTTCCAGCAACTTAAAGGAAAAATATCTATTTTGTTACCGCCTTTCCTTTTCGACTGCATTCCAGCTTGTAGTTTGTGATGGTTTTACTCATTTCCATGCCCAAGCAAGTTCAAAGCAGCAGAGCACACCACAAAAGTGTGATGACCTTGCAGCTGGCATCCATTCATAACACAAATTCCACTCAGGGCAACTATAGAAATGGCAAAGATTCCAGCTTGAATTAGTCCATAAAGTGGGGATTTATAGTGGGTGTTTCATTTACTGAAAAAGGAGAACGTGGATATAGATGGGTGGAGTCGTTTGGAGATGTAACAAACTGATACGCTATGGAGGCTCTCATTTCGACTAAATAATGTTTTACCCTTTTCTGACCAGCATTGTTACTCTGATGCCCACAAGCAATCAACCCTCCCATTGCTCATCACACCTTTAACCAGAATAGAATATTACAGATAGATGCATTCTTTGTGCAGGTCTCACTTTTCTCCACGTAATCAATCTCTGCTCACAACTTTTTTAGACCAAAATAGTCATTGCAATTTATTACTACTCAGAAAGAGGATGGAGGATGAGACAAAATACTCCAACTGCATCTCAAGTGAGATAATCCCTCCTTGGTTTTTCACAGTGCTTCTACAGCTGATTTTCAGTATAAAGGATGCAAGTAAGAGCATTTAAGATTTTATTTTTACAAAATGTCATACGCCCTTTATAGAGTATTTATGTCTTTTTTTTTGCCTGTGTTTGTACACACATATACAGCAAGTAGCTGGAAGGTCTTATGAAAAAACTTTAATTGAAATTAAAGAATGTACTACTCTTTGAGTAAACTGTCATTGTTTAAGGTCTCCAACTTGTTATAAATGTTTTGAAAAGTGGAAAACTTGCAGCAATTTCAATAATGAAGATATGCAGAGACGTTTCCTGTTCATCTTTGTAGCAGTTGAAAAGTATATAAATCCAAATTTTTCTGTTAAGAATTTGAGTTACGAGTGTTGGATTATTCTGCCATTTTCTACAACGGTCCTCGAATGAGTGATTGTTTAAAATCAAAATAGGTCTGACATAGATAGGACAACTGCATAAGTTATTGAGCCTGATCTATCTGAAAATAGCAAGAAAGCTATGCTGAACTAAAAAAATTACAGTAAAGTTTTAGAAACTAAAGTGAACATATTAAGACAAGTTAGAGTTTTCTGTCAAAATAAACAAGACAGAGGCTATGGATAGTATGTATTTGAACAAAACTGTGATTAAAAAATATGAATTAATAACAGTTAATTATTGTCACTTTTGTGCAATACCAGAACCTGCATATGCCCACACCGAATGACACAATACTTTTAAGATGAAGTCTGATGATTGGGGTTGATTTGAGTAGAAGACTACCTCTTTTAGTTCAGATGCTTTTACCTTGTTAATGGATGGTCTTATGTCAAAAATATATATTTCTCTTGTACTATAAGGCATAGGTAGTAAAATGTTGAGTTTAGGGAAATCAAAGTCATAGAAAGGAATACTGTACACAGGGCAGAGTTGGCAGGGTTAGCAGAAAGCCCTGCAGGATGATGAGAAGCAGTAGACCACAACAAATGAAGCCCTGTTGTCACACCAGACCGATCATGGATGACCTGGGCAGATTTAGAAGACTGGAGGTCTGTCTGATGTGATGATGGGAGTACTGACTCATTTTTATACAACAGATGATATAAGTCAGCACAAACATGGTGGGCAGTGTAACTCAAGCTACTTCAAAAGACCTCTGCATCAAGGTGGAGCATGAGTGTTTATGGATATTACTGTTTGAAATTACTATATAAAGTTTAGGTAAGAAATAATTTACTTCAGGAAGCCTTGTGTAATGGTAACAAAGAAATGGCCCATCAGATTAATCTGCTTTAAAGCTTTAATTTTGAGCAGAATTTTGCCGCTACTAAATTGCTACTTTAGACTGTTGGTTGAAAGTTTGAGACCAAAATATAAAGTTGAAACATATTTAGTTTCTATAACTAACATTGATCTTAATTGTGTGTTTACCTTAGTAATTCCTCTCTGTATTTCACATGTGTTTGGTCTTCCAGGCATGAACTGCTGTTCAAATTTAAATTTAGACAAATTCTCCTCAATGACATTTTTAAAATGGTAAATGGCCTGTATTTGTGTAGCGCTTTATCATGTTCAGAGGGTCCCAAAGTGCTTCTGACTATATTCAGTTATTCACCCATTTATGAACACATTCACATGCTAATGGTGGCAAGCTACTGGATAGGAGAGACAGCTGCCCAGGGACAGTCTGACCGAGGTGAGGCTGCCATGGTCCGGGACCACGGGGCTCTCTAACCACCACCAGCAGGCACAGCGCGTGAAGTGTCTTGCTGGCAGAAATGGATGGAGCGGGGATTGAACCAGAAACCCACTGATTGCCATTGACAGCTCAGACTGACACATCCCATGTGTGCTAGTCTGGCACATTAGCTAAAGCAGGGGTGGTTAATGTGCAACTCCAGATTTTCATGCAACTTCTTTTCTTCTCATGCGTGGCTCATGGTGACTTGACTGGTCTGTTAAGGTCCTCATTTTAACTGTAGTTTGTGAAGAATTTTATTTGAAAAAATAATCAACTTCTCTCAAGCAAAGACGATTTACACACGTCTGCAGTTCAATTATCTCTTTTGCAGTTACACCAACTGAATGACAAGCATAGCTAAACATAATATTCTGTCACCTCATGACACAAGCCAGACAATATGTGATATCAATACAACTGCCATTATCTTTTCCTGTTTTTAGCAGCCATTAGTGATTACCTTTGTAGTTTATGCTTGGAGTAGCTATTTGTTATGGTAGTTTGTTGTAGGTGACCAGGAAAACCTGGAGAGTTTGCGGTATGTTGAATTAATTCTTTTGCAAAACAACAAAAACTGCACTTGGTGAAGTAATGTAAATGTGGGGGGTCCAAACAAATATTTTTCAAATTTGATAGGGAGACGTTCCCTTCATATATAATTATTACAACAGCCACGCATGGTTTGCAACTGTGCCATACTCTTTTCAAGTGACAGATTCCACAGAGTTCTCTGAAATAACCAAAACTTGCGATATTGTTTTATCATACAAAGCTGCTCCAAACTTACTTCTCCAGAACTTTCTCCATGAACCATCTGCTCTCTTCCTTGATCTTCACAATGCTGTTACTTCACTAATTTTCTTTAACAAACCCCCTGATAAAGAGTGGTGTTCACCGTATGTCTTCTATAAATCAGCGTTAATCGACCGTACACCACTCAGATCAGCAAGATGTTTCTGTGGCCAGTTAAGCACAATAACTATCAATAGCTATCAGATTGCTGACTGTTTGTTTAAGTTGAAGGTAAAACACTTACAGTGTTCACCGTCTCAACTGTCCTTTGAAACTGTCCAGTTTCACACCCATTGACACCAGATGGCTTCAGCAGGCCTTCCTTGCTGTTCCTCCAGCTGACCATATGTTCATATCAACAAGGCTGCTGGTGAAATCAGAGATCCTGAAGCCTCAGGATGATAATGAGCATTCACAGTAATTGGTATATTTATCTGCAGATGTCATTATTAATAATTCGGCAGTGGTGAAATACCTATTGAATAATTACGCTTTCCCAGTTTCTGAATTCCATCATGAATCATCCTTAAGGTAATCCACTCTGAGCTCTAATCCCCAGATATCCTCAGTTCACCTTTTGGGTATAGAGGTAAAAGAGAATCAAGCACATTCACTTGGATTATATGTCCACTGATGAATAAATAAGTTTGTCTAAGACGCGGTGAGATGATCTGCGTGAAATTAATCAGGAGGCATTTCTCAGTGTGCAGCTGGGTTAGAAATACCTGCAACTGTTTGACTGCTCTACAGGCTCTTACCTTCATTAAATATTTATGGCTTCACTATCTTTATCTCACTTGCTGTCTCACCAAAATCTGATGCTACAAAGCGGCACAATGCAGGGAAAGGAAATTGTCGGAGGAAGTAGGTCAAAATGGAGAAGAAAATGACAGAGCAGCAAAGAGAGGGGACTGAATCCAGCTGTTCATCACACAGACACAATCCGCCTGAGTGCTGGATCGTAACGAAAGACCCTGTTATAGAGAAAATTGCAAGGTTTGCATTACATAAATTTAAATCTCGGATTGCCAGAAAAATCATGAGATAATAAGAGAACTGTGATCTAAGTGTTAAAAATCTTACATTTTATTTTGTATGTACCATTTTCCAAACTTTTAATCTCTTGTGGTGTAATATGTGCATCCTCTTTAACACACATTCGTGAATTGTGACTGTTCAGTTGACCGCCATTCTGTTGTCTCTACTTCATTTGGCAGCTTAGAGTAACAGCAGGGAGTTCTTTCATCAATTTCAGTAAGGACCTCAAGCCAGAATGAATTCTATTTATTATCTTGGCTATTTCTGTAACATTTGTCTGAGGTGTTCAAAAAATGTAAATCTCAAACACAGATAAAATTGATATAATAAAAAAAAAAGTAGTTTTTTTCCATCACAAATGTTTTCCCCCAAAGTAACTGGACCTCTTCCATGTTGGAGCTGCTCAGTTGAAACTGAATTAATATCTAATGCATACCAAATCAACCACCATCTGCTTGTGTTCACATATTAACACCATAACATGCCCAATTAGTCCATGCTCCGAACATTTAATGCATCTCAAGTCGATTACTGTTCATTTTATTCTGCAGCTACGTTGCTTCTCAGGACCTCAATAAAATAGAAACTCCTCTGTAACCAAAGTAAAACGCAATTTTGTGATGAAAATTGTCTACACAGTGTGAAGTAAAGCTATCTTTGGGCTCAAGTAACAATAAAACATTCACCCAAAGCTCAATGTTTGATATAAAATGTTTAATGCTGATATGCTCTTAAGTCTTGGGTACAAAAACAGAAAATTCAACAGCATCTGAACTGTGCATGGCTTTTTACCAGACTTTTTTGCTGGGAACATTTCCTTTATATTGAATGCATAATTTCTTTAGTTGGTTAATCTGGCAGCAGTGGGTCATCTTCTTTTTCTTCTATCCAAATGTCATAAATCAAATGTTGCTTCTTTCTCTCCTTACTGTTGAGAAGCTGGATTGTGTAGCAGATGCAAATGATTGTGCAAACTACGAACCATTTGCATTGACTGTAAAGTGTTTTAAAAGTTGCATGACATTCATCATGCAAGTGCAAAGTGTGTTTCTAATGCTGGTTTCTTTGCTTCTTCTCTTTGTCTTCTTTTATTGCAGGGGTCAGGAAGACCATACCAGGTGAGTTGAAATGGGACCTGAAATGACCAATCAGAAAGAACACATTGTGCAGTTGCAAATATTTAAACAAAGATATTTGGCTTAAGGGTTCACAGCTACATCACATTCTTAAAAGGGGAAATGTGACTGCAGATTCATTTAGTTTTCATAAGAAGTCAGTTCATTCCTCTGGAACGTCAAAAAATCTAGTTTTTAAACATTTTTGTCATTAAAAGGTACATCATCATACAGCAACTTCTGGCCCAAAATAGACATTTATTTTTTAAATCACTTACATTTTAAAGCATTTTGTAGAAATCTTTTCGAAAAATGTTCCCAAACTTTTCCTGGAAAATAAAAAATAAATTGAAGACCATTTCCAGTTCTGTTGTTCAGTGCTACCATGTTATTACTGGGGAAAAATGATGCTGCTTCTCTGTTCTATAGTTTTTGATCTCAAAATTATGTTTAATGTGTGCAGTTGCAATCAAACGTTTCCATCCCATCACCATGATCTTGAATGCCATGTTAATCTGTGGCTTTTTATGATTTGAGAAATTATTTTCCAGGGTTTTATACAATATAAAGCTGCAACAAATCTGAAAAAACAAGAACAAAAGACAGAATGGTACTGATGATTCTAGAAGGCTTTGCCATTGTCGCTGTAGTTTCAAACTAAAAAAACGTACTTTTTATCCTGAAGACAAATCCAAATCCAGATAATAATCTTCATCTGTATTTTAGATACAGCTATAGCTGTATGATGATATTTTTGTTATTTTCCATCTCAAAGACAATAACAATGTTCAAAACTTGTTTTTGCTCCCAAAACTAAAATCCTACAGTTATGTGAGGTACCAGTAGGTTTATCAGGTCAGTTCTGGTTCTGATTTCCCAGTTTAAGTATTCTTTAAAAGTGTGAATTTTTCCCAGGAAGCTTCCTGCTCAGACACAGGAAGCTTTGGAAAGTGATTGTGTTCGGATGTCATGCTTTCCCTTCTGAAAGCATGTTTCATCCCAATACCACAGGGTATTGAATCAGAGTGTTCTCTGTCTCTCTTTCATTTCCTTTTCTCTTCCTCTCAAGGCTTCGCACACATGATGGCGGAACAAGGTACGCCTTCTTTACTTCTTCTCCATAAAACATTCTTTGTTTTTGATTCTGACCAGTGTGAAACTGCATGCTTTGGTGAGGTGAGTGCTGTCTATGGAAGTGCATGCTTCTGTAAGCAGAGACAATAAGTGCAGAAGGTGAGTCACTTGTAGACAAATCAGATTTTTCAGGCATAACTTGACTTTATTCGTAAATCGTAGGCATCTAACAAGTGGGGAAAATTTTCCCTGCAGCAAGATACTTTTGAAAAATCTGTAAAAATGCTAACTTTTTTCAGATTAGAAATAACTGGTAGGTTTCAGACTAGCTCACCTTTAATCTAGCTCAGTTCTCCTCGTGATGTGGTCAGCTTTCAATAAACCAAAAGACCCGTATGCTCTACAGCTGTGAATGCTTTATTGGGCCCCCGGTCTCTTACGGCTTGACGAAGCCAAACAGAGAGGTTGAGGTTTGCCTACGTGGGTACATGTCAAATTCAAAAGTAGCAGAGAAAGCCTTGGGTCTAGGCCCAGTTGGCTGCTGACTAAATGGAAGATCCCAAAAAGTGTTAGTTTCGTTATATCAATGGGGGACATTTAGAAACGCCCACAGAAGTGTCAAAATGTCCAAACAGTCAGGTGGGTGACTTAAGTTTCCTTACAGAATCATATGTCTAATTTAAGATGGCTCCTCTGTGCTTATTTAGCTCAAAAATAAGGAATGATACATAACAACCAAATTTGATTGTTAAAAATATGTCCAAGTCTGACGTATTTCATCAGGTTGAAAAAGGAGATACATTTTATGAGGAAATTAAACGTAAAATATTTTCAGAACTGAAATGAAATGGAAATTGATCTACTTTTAACCAGTAGCGCATTCATGGACATTTTAATTCCAGCTTGTAACAAAACAAAATAGCAAAATATTAGAACATTTTTATTGTTTGTCTTTTAGTTATTTATTTTTTAAAGTTGACAAAAGATGGACGGTAAATGTCATTTAAACGTAATTGCAGAACAGAGTACCTGCATGTGTTGATTCTGTGCTATTCAAGTTGAACAGAACTTAATTTTTCAAATGCTTTCATTCAAGCTGTAACAGCTTGTTCCAGGATTCCTTATTGCCTGATGTGTTTGCATGTTTTAAATGTTTGAGAGATGCTCTGTTCACTGATTAACCCTCGTGAACTTACACGCCGTCCTCTTCTTCCTCCCTGCCTGGCCTGTCTCCGCTGTGGACTCTGTTCCTCCCCTCCTCCTCCTGCTGCTGCTGCTGCTCTTCTAGCTAAAAGCAAAGGTACAGCCTTTTCAAAATCTTTCCTTTTCCACCAGTATGAAAAGCGGCGATTGCTCTGTGAGTGTTTGAGTGGAACGTGTTAGATGTTTTAATGTGTTTACTTGTCTGTGTTCTGTAATGCTTTCTCACTGAGGGTGCTTGTATTAAGTGAGTAATTAAGCCAGCAGCAAATGAAAGGGGGAGAAAAGAGACTTGCTTTGTGTGTTCTGCGTGTGTTTGAGTGTGTTTCATGATTTGTTAAAAGGCTTTAAGTGTGTGCAGGAAGGCCGCACAGCAGATCAGTTTTCAGAAAAACCCTCTTCAGCTTTGCTTTCTGGAAACCAAAGTGTCCACTCAGCAGCTGTGTTCTGCAGGATTTATGAGATGCTCACGGTTTCTTTCTATCAGAAACTTGTCTGACACAATATCCTGCTTATTTCTATAACTAGACGTGCATTTCCATGTTTTTATGACATAATGTAAACAGCAGCAATAAAAACTACAAAAGAGAGAAGTTAGTATTTAATTAGTAATTTTCCAGGAAATATTTGGAGGTTTTAGGCTGGATATTGATTCCCATCATAGTATTCTTTTAAGAGTTGGAAACTAAGAAATGGAATTGCCCCCCGCCTCAATCCATAGATAAACCTGCTTTTACTCACATCTCACTTCAGTAAATACATAGTGGTCTGCGGTGATGCTTTTGTGTGATTACATGAATTCAGGAAATGTCACTAAAAACATTGGAATTAAAAACTATTATGTTCTGAAGGAAGTGAGATAAAATCTTTGTAATGCACAGGAGGATGACTAGGGAAAAGTTGGCAGCAATGCTTCACAGTAAAGATGAGTTGGTTTTAACTTTAGAGTTAAACCCCTTGAGCCAAGGATATTAAAGACTTCTATAACTTTTAGGAGAAAATCTTTATTTTGGTTTTTAGGTAAAAATGAAGCTTGCTCTGTAAGAAATGCAAGTTATGCTACTGTACAACTATTTAAAAAAGAAAAAAAAAATCCGTATTGATGTCCAGACATTTTTTGAAAATTTATAAAAAACAAAAAAAAAATGCTCAATTTGCCAAAAAAATCTGAATGTCTGAGGATGAAAAATGGAATTTTAAAATATAACTGAGTCCAAATTGGATAATGGCTTGAAGAATTGTCGCTAGATGATTGGCTTACCATGTTTCCATGCCTTATCTAGTGATATTAATGATGCAATTCTTTGACTTTTTAAAATGAAAATCATTGTATTGGATAATGTGGAATATGCAAACTTTGTTGGTGGCTTGTGTTTGTAACACATTTAGACCTCTTTCCTGTCGGCGTGTGATTAGTTGTGCACCCAAAATGGCTTCCCCCGTACATAAGCCCGGTGCTCGCTTCTGAAGATTTCTGCTCCCAGAGATTTCCACTCCCCTCCCTCACCTCCGCTCTTATATTTCCTTGTTGCTGTGTCTAATCCCTCAGCGAGATGGTTGCCATTATTAGGTATTGCACACACGCAGGATCCCTGTTGTCGCCTGTTCGGCACACGAGAGGCTCCATTCTAGCTCGGTTTGCTTGCCATCGCACTAGTAGCAGAGGAAAAATGAGATAAGAAACAGCCTCTACTTCAGAAGGGTCATAATTTACTGTTATGAGCTCACTCTAAGTTCTCTATATTAACTTTTAGATTTCTCTTTGGTTCTTTTTTTGTTTTTTGAAATGTTCATTTCTCCTTATCTGGCAGTGTTTCTCATCCCCTGCTGTGTCTTCTCTATTTTCCATCCTCATTCCCGCCTTTCGTAGCTCATCCTTTCTTTGCCTCTCTTTCACCTGCAGCAGTTTCTTTAATCAGTTGCAGTTTTGTCTCTTCTCAGTTTGATTAGCTCCGTTCTCAGTTGATTCTCGCTGTCTTATCGCCTCCCTCTGGTTTAAGCACACCATCTGCATGAGTGTTCATGGGAATCTAACAGAAACACAGTGATGTGCAGATGATTTAGTAGCTATATCTGTGCAATTTTTCTTGAAATGTGTACAGCATGTTTATCATCAAACTAGGGACAGCTTGAAAAAGCGTCATAATCATAGTAAAATTGTGAATTCAGTGCCTTACCTCACCTCTAAAATATATAAAACCTAAGATTTATCTTCCGACTAGAAGAGTCCAAGGTGATTTGGTTTAGTTTCAGTTTGTGATTATCTGCAGATTAATAATGCATTTCTGTCATGTAATGGTTGAAAATACCCAAATACTAACAAACAAACTTAATAGGTTTTCAGAAATTAATCCAGGAGGGTCACTCCCCGTGAAAATGCGTGAACAAGGATTGACTAAATCTGGTCGTTTGCCTGATGAAGGATCTGAGAAACATGGAATAATGACAAACTATAAAGTAAAAGGGATCATGTGTTTAAAACAGCGATTAAGACAGTTATCTCCCAGTAGCAGAATTCAATGAACTTGTTTATTAAGGAGATCATGACTTGGTGGCTTAGTGGGGTTCAAGAATACTTGGACAGTTGGGATCTATGCGCTTGACTGAGTGCTGATAAATGAGCCAGACTGGGATCACCCATCACTGATTTCGAAGAGGGGGAAGGTGAACAGGTTTACTGGGCAGAGTCGAGGCGACACATTAAAATCTGCAACTGGACAATGGTTTAAGGTCCGACCTCTTAGTGGTTGGTATAGTTTCCAAATATAAAGTCAGTTTTTCTATAAATTTTAACTCCTTTATTTTGTCACCAAGTATTCTGCTGTTGGTGCCTGTTTGCACTCAGAGTACAGTGGATGGGTGTCATGCTGTGGTGTCTTTTTGATTACAGTTCCCGCATAACAGTGGATGTCTGTATGGATGAAGCCATATTTATGGAAATGTTTGAATAAAATATGGAAGACCTCTAGAAACTGAAAGACAGTCACAGGGTCAGGTGACTTTGACCCATCTTGGCGAGCTGCTCTGTGGCACCACACTGCGCAGAGTGTTTGCTGGCACAGCCGGTTTGCCAAGAAACAGCAGTGAGAACAAAAACAACAGACTCAGACAAAATGGAGAACACTACGCTATGACAACAGAATAGAAAAATAAAACACTCAATAGTACTACTACAACTACTTCCTTAAAAACCGACATATTGAGTCTTGAAGCCGCTCAATTGCCTGTGACACAAAAATTAAATATAGCATGGCAAAATTGTGTTTTGACCTGATTAGCAATAAGTAGAAATTTTAAATACCATTGATCAGTGGGGAAACAGCAAGATCCTAAGTTAGAATTTTATACATTATATGCAAAATATTTTTAGGAAGAAAATTATAATGTGTGCCTACACCACCGATTGCACATCACAATGGGAATGTATGTCTTGCAATGCATACATCATTGTTTTAGTTACTTGAGAGAGTGTTCTCTCACACAATTTTATTAAAAAAAATCGCTATGTTGATGGTTTTGTAGTGTCTTTGTTGATGTTTTTATTATATCAATGGTTGTTTATTGGGGTTTTAAGTGGAATATGGTGGCAGTGTACGGTCAGAGTGGGGCTGTATGCACTGAAGTTTAAATAACATGTAGAAGAATCCAGCTTCACATGTAGTTCTCAGGCCCTACCACTCCTAATTCTTTCTTTGGATCATTCTCTTATATTCTAACCCTAAACCTGCTAACCTCAACACCTACCCACTGAAACGTCTGAAAAATTAGGGTGATCTTTCAATAAAATAAAATCTGCTCAATTCTGTGTAATAAAAGTCATCTAATTAATGTATCAACATTTGCCCTCATATTTGTAGCATGTGTGGGTGTTGTGTCTACATGTGTGCAAAGTGAGCAGGTAGGAGTGTGCAGCAAAAGATCATCAAGTAGTATGCTAATCAGCTAATCAGGCTTGATTGCACTATTGAGGGGTGTGTTTGTGGTAACCTTGAGGAGGCTGACAATCGGGAGATGATGAGTGCTGGGAATTGTTTCAAACACACTCAGATGTCAACATGGCAGGACTGACAACTCACTAGTATTAGTTCATAATATCAAATTATGCTTTTAGACTTCTCCTCGGACAGATTCCACTCTGAATGATTGAATGTAGACCAAACTTGGATATGGGTGGAGTGCTTTTGGTTAATCTGGCCACTGTGGCTCAGTGGTACAGTGGTCGTCTTGCAATTGGAAGGTTGTAGATTCTTGAAGGTCCATTTGTGATCACATGTAACCTCTTTTTTTGTACAACACTAATTCAGTCTAAATTAATCATTGACGTCACAATATTTAATTAAAATTTACTTCAACTGGGTTACTTGAACTGACTCAGTTGAAGTAACTGCAATATAAATGATTAAACTGCAGTCGTGCATAAGCTGGAAAGAAGTCAAATGGATGTGGAATTTGCTAATTCTCTTTGAGAACTAGAGATAGCCTTGTGAGAAGCGCTTTAGCCGCTCCTGCCCTAACCAATGTGTCTCCGCATGTTACAAATGCTCCTGACTCCCCCTGAGATTAACAACAGCATAAGCACATTCTGTTGTAAAGTGTTGAAATGCCAGCAGACGGACTTCATGCAGCAGCCAATCGATGCAACAATCCTCCCGCCGTTTGGAAGTCACAACCTGCTACACTCTGAACATTTTTATTTGAGTTCTGTTTTGGTATGTGGTGATTACACCCAGTTTGAGCTGGATATGATTGCAGAGTTGCCCAGGTGGATGTGGGTGAGTGACGGAACAAAATGTGAGGTCTCCACAGGCCCATTTTTATTCACAATGAATTAGTTCAAGACTGATTCATTGCCCCAGAATAATGTAAATGCTGTTTTTAGGGATAGACAAGAAATGGATTTGTGTATGCTGAAATATTTCAACTTGTCTAAATTTCAAATATATGCAGCCTGTTGTACTCCTTTGCTTGAAGCAAAGCCACCATGGTCCCATGGCGGTGAACACATTATGCTCACTGTTGCTGTTCTTCCACTGAAATAAAAACACAGATCCAGTCTGGCAAGGGCGTGTTCTGTTTTGACTGGTCATGCACATGTCTATTTTTGTAAAGTTGTTGTGTATGCCCTTTGAGGTACATCCCATATTAGAACAGCAGTAAGATGGCGTAAGGAGGCATATTTGTTATTCACAAATAATCCTCATAATCACTCTAGAGAGAGTGTTTATTGTAAAATGTTACAGAAACAACAAGATTTAAAATCTCGGTTTAGTGGAACTCCTTTCTGGTCATAATACTACAGTAGAGCATTAAGTCCTTGACTCTTGCTTTTCTCTTCTTTGTGTCTTAGCCTTTTCCAGTTGCTGGTTATTACAAACACCCCAGTGCTCTGCAGCATTGCTCTGCTGGCCCACAAGGTTGTGATTGTAACCTATTTGGTCAAAGATGTCAACCCCAATAGTCAAATTGCCCTGGAGCAAGCATATTTCAGCAGCAGACTGCTCCCTAGACAACATTTCAGGCAGGGGGTGGTGCTTTGGTAGCAATCTTAAGGGAAAAAAAAAAACATGGCGGTGATCTGAAAAACGATTAAATCCAGATTCCGAGCGACAACATAGCTCGCCCCCCCTGAGGGGATTGACACGGGCAGCAGCATAGGAGGGAGAGAAAGATGGAGGAGGAGGAGAGCTTATGAGGGAGAGTGTTGGTTATCTTAATTAAATGGAAGTGCATTTCATCCTCCTCCTATTGATTTGTGCCAGGGGCTGTGTGTACATTGTGTGTGTTTCAAAGGCTCCGTCTGATCCGTGGAGCTGAATTTACTATGTGACGACTGAAGTCGACAAACTACTCAGAGTTTTGTTGTACTAAATAATAAAGCTGAGATCTCACAAACTGCTTATGGCTGCCATGTGATTTAATGAAGTCACAAATACGAAACAAAAGAAAAATACACTCCAGTGTTTGGAAAGGTGTCTGCTTTCCTGATTGCATGAATGCATCTATTTTACTGTGCCGATCCCGGCCGGGCTACACACAAACCCAAAGCATTATTCTTTTTCTCCCTTTCCGCCTCTTCTGCGCTGCTTCCATTTATTTTGATTCCTGAAAGTTAATGCTAACAGTTCTGTCAAGCGACTGTGCTTCAGGCAACACTGCTTAAAAACATCTTTTGCTATTTTAGTGACCTGCTTTCTGGCATGGGTTCTTTTTTTCCCATTACTGGGAATGACATTTCATTTAGACCACATCATTCATCTTTTCCAAGTCAACATTCTGCTTCTCATTTTTATTTTCATCTTTGATATATCTCTTGTATTCACTTGACTTGTTTTAATATTTTTTTTTGGCCATGTTCATTCTTGCTTTTTACTCTGATTTACCTTCTTTGGTCCACTTTGAGAAAAAAAAGTGTCCTCCATTTTTTGTAATATATTTTAGGTAATATACAGCTTTATTTAGTATTTTGCACCATGACAATGAAGAGTTTTTACAGGAACATTGTGATGAAGTGCATCAGTGTACACCAACAATTTTTGTGTGAGTGGGATACTTTAAAGAATCCCTGGAACCTGAGCAATTGAAAAAGTCGATTAACTTCTCCCTCTATTTTAAGAGTGGTGGGGAAAAATTATATATTTTTTATTTTTTGTAATATTTTTTTATGGTTTCATGGTTAGTTAATCCCCCTAACTCACTTTGCGCCCTCGTTTTATAACCGAATTAGGTTCCCATGTTCAGTGTTAGGGTGCTGATCTGTTTGAGTTTCAAAAGAATTACCATTTGAGCCATGTTTCTCCTGATTTCCTTTTTTTCACTTTGCAAATCGCCTTGTAAATCTTCACCACATGAACACATTTTTGAGCAGGAGACTTTATCACCACTGTTATCCAGACTGCTGTGTTGTGCTTTGAAGCCAATATTTTCTGTTTGTTATATGACCACTTGTGGCCAACCGTCGTCTGCATTTTTGACCAGTGTTCATACTTGGAAGATGGTTTTGTTTTCATATTTTGATTTTGACTTTTGAAGTGGAAATTAATTTTGCAACTCTGAAGTATGACCTTGAAACCTGTAACTGTGAAATGTATGACGTGATGTTTGAACTTTAAAGTCCTGGGGAATTGCCAGTCTGGTTGATGAAACATGCCATGCCATGCTTTTAGCTGTGTATCTGTGTAAAGACAAAGACTGGAATGTGGTTTTAATTTTAAAGAACATAAGGACTGAACTACAATGAATCCTGATCTAACTGGTCAATGATGGACCAGCAGATGAAACTTCTGTCTTTTGCTTTACATTGATGCAACTTTGCAATCCTAAATTGTGCTTTTCATATAGAAGAGGCTTTGTCCTTCAACCATCCCAAGCCAGACATGTATTTAGTGTGGCCATGAAGATGAACATTTAACATGCTAGCTGAGACCAGTTTATTCTGATGAGTTGTAGGTATTTTGATGTTTCTCTGAACAGACAACTATACTTTGTGATCTTTCTTGGCAAAATGTGCAGGGAACATGTTTTCCATTTGAGAATTATGTCTTTATAGATTAAAGGACATGAAATATAGATTCATATCCTAACATTTACCAGATTGAGTTTTGGCAACTGTTCCTTCTCTAAGATTCTTGCAGGTGTATTACCTTATTGGCATTATATTAACACACACCTGCATGCTCCAGAGCACTCCTGCTTTGACAGGGATACATACAAATCCTGGTTATTTCCCAGATATCATCACTGTTAATAATGCCAACCTGAATTAGGCCTCTGAATGAGGCCTAAATAAATAGACGGAATGTTAGATGAGCTTTACAGGAGACAGTTTTACAGGTCTCAAACTTTTTTCTTTAAACCAACCTCATTCAAACCACCTTTTAGCAATGTATGCTAACAACCTTTAGCATCTATCACAGCTGCACTTTTATATTGCCATAAAGTGGGCTGCCTTTGTCCTTTGATTGCTGATTTTATTTATATATTCATGTTTTTCTAATGGATTAAGTCTTTCAGATTGTCAAGAGACTTTTGGATTCTGCCAAATGGTTCTTACATTTTCATGTAGTTACATAAAAGACTTGTAATGAATGTGAAGCTGAAGTGAATTTGAACAGATCTTTTTGAGGATTTTAAGGTTGCTCTTTTAATCTTTTGGGTGGCTTGATGAAAAAGCGGTGAAGAATGATGTAACAGTCATTTGTAGAACACTAATTTGAACTTTCTGTAATTATCGCTGCTGCTACATTTTCTTGAATAGAAATCACTAAATGAGCCTGGTGTGAAAGGGGAAAAAAAAAATTTCCGCTTGCTCCGTGGCTCCTATGCAGTGCAGTTTGAGTCGATGGCATGGCACCAAAGTTAGCTTTGCATACATTCTTCTTTGCTCTGTGTTTGACAGTCAGAATGGGCCTGCCTTATCTTCTTCAGCTTTTGCTTTGTTCCATATGGCTGAGCTCCCAATGAGCTGCGGTGATCGTTCGATTGCCTTTAGCCGACCATAACTGCCGCAATCCAAAAATTGTGACAGAGAAATGGTGGACATTTGAGGAGAGAAATGATCTATTGTTGCCATGTAGCTCTGACTGGCTGCTATCAGAAGCATTCGACCCCAGAGAGGAATTATCTCAGATGAAGAAAAACTTCAGCGTTTCAACGCTGAAGGTGACCTGAACGTTCCGGCTCGGCAAATTAAAGCGTCGGTGCTATCAGATGCTGAGGAAAGCTAATCGGATATAAACACCACATCCACGCAGAAGAGGTAAATGCCTATCACTGATTGATCTCCCTCTCAGATCCATTTTATGTAATTCCCATCAGCATAATTCAGTCTACTAAACATTCCTCTCAGCCTTTAAAATTAATGCAAAGTCCCACATAGAGAGTCGACCGCAAAACATTTGTGCTGTTATGAGAAAATAAGATATACCTGAGGGCTGTGTGCTGGGCCCACTAAGCTTTTAACATTTATATCGAGATAAGAGAAGTCCATTATGTTTCATGCTGAATGCTCATCAGCTGGCTTTGATGCCACAAAAGCTGTGAAGGCTTATTTTTCCAGAGGCTAACACAAAGTCGCTTCAGATCACAGTTTGTTGCAAAGTTATGCAAATTCCCCTCTAAAATAGACAGCATTTTAAGTGATTTATTCATACCTTTCATTGGTAAATTCACAAGATGGCTGTCAAAAGTCCAAATATAACAAAAATAATCAAAAAAAAAAGTCTTGGTCTTTTAGTCTTTTGTCACAGAATATCTTTACTGTACCAACACATACATCTTACTCTTTACCATTGACAGTTTCTGGTAAATCCTCCTTGAATAGTTAAAATCCGTGAATACTTGAGACCCCTTACGACATGCTTACAACTGACTAGTTTCATAGTTCAACCATCAAATGTAGTGTAATTATCCCCAGTGAAAATCATCTTTGCTCTACTGAAGAAGCTAACATTGACAGTCTTTCTTTATTTCTGCTCTGGTGAGTACAGACAATCAGCATCACAGAAAATAAACGCAACTCATGAGTTGGTTGCTTTGCAAATGCAAGCCAATAGCCTGCCAAATAGCATAGTGGCTAGTTATTTCAGCTTCCAAAGTTATGCACAAATAACTTCAGCTATGTGACAAGAAAATTTGCAAATACGTGAATTATTATTATTCTGAGCCATGAAAAGGCAGGGATCCATTGTATTCTAATAAAATACACAAGCTACTGACCTTGTTTCCAAGGTATAGCTCACTTATCCAACAGAGAAAGCTAATTTCAGTCACTTGTATTTAGAATCTTATTCTTTCAGGCTTGATTATACTTGTTAGAGTGCTTAATTTTTTTATTGCAACAGTGTGGACAAATCTCTAATTCATCTACCCATCTCTTGCTCCAGTCTCTCAGTAACAACACAATGTACTTGAACTCATTCCTTGAAACTCTTCACTCAGTTTCTGTTCTATTGTGTTTACCTCAGGAACCTATGCTGTCCATTACTCCAGGTCTGCATTGAGAAATTTGCTTTTCATATTTTTTCACACTGATGCACACATGGGTGCCCTCTGCCCTCCTTGTGTGCCGTGTCCTTGCTCTTTGCTGTGTGTAGATGGTAGAAATCTGTGTCATTTTGGCCTCGGCTCTACCGTGGGAGTAGGTCACGCTTGGTGAGGTAATACAGCGTGAACATGAGAACTGGAACCAGCCAAGCCTGGGACATTTTCCAAAGCATCTCCCTGCTGGCACCACATCAAGCTGAAGGCGTCCTCTTACTGACTCATATCTGCAGGTTTTACTGTGCAAAAAACAAACTAAACCTCCACTGGTGGTCGTCTGCAGGTTGTGGGAAAAGGCATCAGCGTTTGTGATGCAAACTCTACAGATTTACATTCACTGATGACCCCAGAAAATACATTTTTGTAATGCATATCAGAAATATTATTTTTGTATGTAGTCTAAGGAATAACATATCATGAGTAGCACATCAAATCTGAATAAATCAGAATCTTAAAATTGTAACATTGAGTTACATGCACATCAATTCTTTATTCACAGTGGCTAATCTGTACGCAGTGACTGTGGGAGATAGGCACCTGTCCTGGGGGCCATGCATAAATAAGTGTGTCTAGAGACAATAGTGGTTTATTTGAACTGATCAGCAATTAGATATATTTTAATGAGCAAAGTGGTTCAAGTCAAAAGAAAACTAAAAAAGTATACAGAAAATATCATCTGAATTTTAGATTTGTATGTCATAAATAAAAAGAAAATGTCAGTCAAACCGAGGGCAGAAAAAACAATTTGATGGATACATGTAAATGTAAAGCTCAGATTTAGTGTGATTTCACATTTGACATTATTACAGGTGTAACAGTAATTGTAGCTTACAATAAAACTAAAAATATTTTATTTTTTAACAAATAGTGTAAAGTTGTAACAATTTACTTTTATTTTTAAAACATCTGCTTTCTGAAGAGTTAAAAGTCCTTTCTTAGTGATGTGAATCATATCTTCAACTTTGTCTATCTCCACAATTGAAATAAAGCTTAAATAAGAATAAGAATAATAAGAAGAAACAGCAGATGAATTATAGATTAAACCATCGTCATTATGTAATGCTCTTCCTAATTCCTAAAAAGACATCAGAAATGCTGTCTGATGTCTTTCTCATAAATCTCAATTGCATCTCAAAATGATGCATAAATCTCAAATTACGCTTTAAAGAATCACTAGAGTAGAATTTTTAGTCTAGCTTTTGCTAATCTGAGTCATTTACAATGTCTGATTAGTGATCAAGTGTAGCCTAGACTTATTGAAAACAATGTAATGCCCCATTTAATTTAGAACTCATAGGAAGTGCAGAAGCAGATCTCAGCTTAAGTGTTTTAGCCACTGGTGATATGTTACCAATCGTCCCTACCTTATTTGTCAGTTTCTTCTGTTAGTTTTTTTTTTCTTATTTCTTACAAAGTAAAAAAAGAATTACAAAGTATCAAAAAAAGCTGCTTCATGAAATAGTTTAAAGTGTTTCAGATATTTATAAGGTTTTTGTTCAATTACATATATGTATTATGTCAGCAGAATAAAACACATAGTTTATGTATATTTGAACATGGAGCTGTAGAGTATGGCTAGAGAACAAATGGCCTCCTAGATGTCATGAACTGTTACTTGTATATTTTCCATGTAAATTGGCAATATATCAGTACAATATATCAGTGAGTTATTTATAGAACTGCTACACACTTAAACTGTGGCAGTTAGTTCTAAAAGATGTGCATAATGCTCATAACTGGTACTTCATGCATGTGGTCTCTCCTGAATGCCATAAGATACAATGACAACTATATTTTCCAACAAAACTGGTTAAGAGTTTGTAATTATTTATACCAGAATTAATAAGCTTGATCCCCAGTTCTCCTACTGTGTAGTTATTTGAGTTTATAATATTACTAGTACTCTTCTTCCAAGGCTGTTTATCTGAAATTGGAACAATTCAAACTCCTCTACCTCGTTTTTTTCTTTTCAAGAGTGACCATTTTCTGGTCATATCAGTGTAAGCTGTCATCACAGCATAGCCCCACTTTATCGTCCCCTCATTATTCTGTCCTCACTGAGACCTCTGTGTAATGCACCAGAGGCGTCATCGGTAGCTTTCGATCAGAGAGCGATGGCAGGCGTCGACACTCTGCAGACATTATCTGTATGTCACCGTCCTGCAGCCCCCACTTCACTGTCTATGAACTTGTGGTTTAGGCAAGCGCGTTTACATGCACAAACAGTGGCATGGTGCAGGCTAGCTTGGGATGCAAAGGTTGAGTGATGCATATAGAAAAATGTGGTAAATTAGTTCAATTGTGGTGGGAGATTGGTAATTATTGCCTCGGTGGTCACCTTGTCATTCTTCAACAACACCAACAGCCCCTCCTGCCCATGCATCTTCCTGTTTGCAGTTGAGTGAATTTTAAAGAATTCAATTGATCCCAGTCAGATTTAATTACCTCTCCTTTTCCCTATTGGGAACCAAATGAAACTCTATTTAGATGTTATCTTTCCTTGTGGTGTCATTGGTAAATACAACAATGGAAAACTGAATCTTATCATTGCCTTTACTCAGATATGGTATAGAATGATCCCCACATTTAAATTATAGTTGTATTTTTACAGATTGGGATGTAATATAGAAAAAATGTCAAACATCCATCTCATGATCCAGCTCCAGGTGGACCCACCTTTACCAGCGATCAGTCTGATTAGTCTCAATTCTCCGTATCAGGATTTTTGGCTCACTCTCTTTCCACCCCTCCCCAACATTACTTCAGCTCATTGATGTAATGGAGACATTTCTTTCTGTTCAGCTATCTTATGGTCCCAGTCTATTAAGTTGAGGTCTGCACTATGACTGGGTCCCTATTTTATTTTTTTAGCATATCTGTTGTGGATTTGCTGGTGTTTTGTGAGATCATTATGTTTTTACCCCAGCCTGGACAAAGCTTCAGATGTCTAACAAATTGTCTCACATTTGACTTTAGAACACTTCGCAGTCACTGAGTCAAAAATATTGTAAACAAAGTGTCCAGCTACTGTGGCTCCAAAGCAAGCCATGAGTCTTCCACCATCGTGCCCGGTAGCTGGCAAGACGTGTTTGTGCTGATATGCTGTGAGCTTAGCATTATATATATGCAATTCTAATCTGATCTTATCAGTCATTATTGTTCAAGAAGTCTTGTGGTTCATGAGATGCAAATCATTTTCATTTAACCCTTGTGAAAATTCATTTTCTGATTGTTCTAACACAAAGCTTAACATTCAATGGAGCTAATTGAGTTCCTTTTTTTCCTCATTTATGGGCTTCAATGTAGACTTGTAAGGATCTCAGCTGTAGAAAGAATGGCAGCTTGTTTGAAACGTCTTTCACCTTTCCCTCAAAAGAATGACAAACCTCAGATAGGTAGGGGATGGTCATATAACCCCCTTTGAAACGATTGTTTCAAAATAAGGTCTTGTCTTTGATTATTTCAGACATGTCTAGTTAACATAAGTGGCCATTAGTTTCCCTGTAAAGACCAAAGGTTTGCTTTATGTCCCTGTACACAGAGCTGGACAGCTTATTTTCTTTAATACCATCTGGTTGTTGGTTTACTGAGTTTATAGGTTCAGATGACCACCTCACCTGAATAAATCTGTAAATTGATAAAGTGTGTCTTTCACGGATTTCTCTGTGTGTGTGTTTGCGTTTGCTGTGTGCCTAGCAGATTACTGCAGTGGTCCCTGCTATCTTTATCAGCCAGATGCTCGCTGCGACACGACGCTCACATGACGACTCAGAGAGAGGGGGAGCTGTTATCTCTCTGCCTCCAGATCCTGCAGCGTCTCCTCACCTCCCCCTAGCTTTTCTCCCCACCTCCCGCTCCCCAGGCCCCTTCACATCGCATTCTTTTATCCCCTCGTTCTCATTTTAGCACAATTGTTCATTATCGGTCTGTTGTTTTTTATCTATGTCTTAAGGAGCTAAAACTGGAGTAACACTGAACAGACACATGCGCTGTTGAGGCAGGTATTTAAAACAAAGGTGGAGATGAGCCAAGTGCAAGCCAGACTGACCATATAGGTGGTCAAAATGAAGCCAGTGGGTGGCAGTGTGGACCTCACTGGGAACTTGATGATGTCGGAGAAAAAAATATAGTTAAGATGAATCGTTGTTTTGGCTTACAGGGAGGTTTTCTGAATATTGTCTAACTTTAAAACTCACATCCTCACTGAACATTAGAGGAAGGGAGTGTGTGATTGTTCCAAGAGGAAAATAAGGGATAGAAAGGAAAAATGACACTGTTGGGTGAAAATGAGCCAATCAAGACGGAGCATGTGGTCTGTTCCACACCAGTAATTCCCACTTTAATACCGTCCCAACCCCCGGCTGTTCAGCCTCAGTCCAAACACGCACACAGAGTAAAGGACAATGCACACAATGGGTTTCATCCATCATCTATTGTTTTTTACACGCTCCACCACATGTGTAGTATTAGTTTCACCCACACAGTCTCCTCTCACACACACGTGCACAATAAATGGGATAAACACCCTGTAATGTGCAGATCTATGGCTGATTTTATTGACTGCACTATATTTCTGAGTATTTTGTTGTTTAAAATAAGAGCTGCTCTACATATTTGGGAATGTATGCTGTTGCTGCTGAAACAGTGTGGTCTGACTGGTCCTTTTTGGAAAATCTGTCAGAAAATCACCACTTTTTTTTGTGGGATTTGTTTCTTAATGATGAAGTGCATCACTGAGATTAGCTTCAAAATCTATGATTTAACACATAGTTATACCATTTGCACATAACTGCTCACTAATTTAAAATCTGATATGATAGCTTAAAATACATTTTAAGAACGAAAAATGTATAAACCTAGCTCAGAAAGAGCAGCTTTAATTAACACAATCAGGTTTAATCACTGCAAAAACCAGAGGGAGATATCAGTGCCTTTTTTAGTCACACTACGGGTCATTATGGTGAAGGCAGTCAGAAAAATAAACCAATGAAAAGACTGAATAAAAGAGGTTTACCCTTTTATTCCTTCTTGTTTAGTGTGACTCCCAAAGATTATGCTAAAATTTGAAATTGGTCCACCAGTATAGGCAATTCGATAGCAAACATTTTAAAATAAATGTTTGGTTGTCCAGTTCAATGATAGACAGACAAAGAGTGACCATTTTTCATGTGGCTGAGAAAGGTTAAAAAAAAAACAACATATAGACTATCACAATTAAAAAGAATTGCCCTAATAATTACATATGTATGCCTTTGTGATAGTGGAAGCATAATGTATCCTGTGCATGTTTTGGACCTACAAACCAAATAGAAAAAAAAAAAAGAGTAATGATTTTTTTTTTTTTTTCTTTCCAGATTAGAGCAAAGCTTTGGACACCACTGACTTGAGGCTTATATGTGGTCTTAGAAACCAGTAGAACTGTAACCCATGAAATTAAGGAGCAAAATCAAGAAAGGTTTAGAAAAAAATAAAACTCAAAAACTAAATTAAACCCCAAGCACAATGGCAAGAGTCAAATGCTAAATACTTTTAATCACTTTTTGGGTCCTAAACATTAACACTTTTTTGTGTTTTTATTTTCCATACTTTTCTGGCAAACCCCATCAAGTTAAGTTAAACTGTTATTTCAGCTTTTCTTTCTGATAAGGTAACTTCTGAATTATAATTATACAGTTGTACAGTTATATTATAAGGAAATTCAAGTAAACCCTTTCACTTCACACTCCTACAATATGAAGAGTGTTGGATTTTATTCAGTAGATGTGAGCTGGTAAGCCTGCTGAAAGCTGACAGAATAATTCCAGAAATGGGTCAGTGTGAAGGACAGTGCTAATGGTATCATGATGAGAGATAAATATTTTGCTCAAGTCTATAGGTTAGTGTGCAGACTTCTGAGTTCTGAACATAGTTTAACTTGAGGATTAGAAAAGTTTTGTTTGTGTTGTGACTATAAGCGTGATATGGGATAATTACCCTTCACATCAGATTGGTTAAACATGATTGTAAGCTAAGACAATCAAATAAAATGTAAAAGAAAAAGCGTTGTCAAATCAAATGTAAGATCGAGTGGATAGAGTGAAAATGGTTGGGGATGTTTTTTAGAGTTTCTGTGATTGTGTGCCATTGACAGACGGACTGAATCTGGAGCCTCACTAGGGAGAGGAGGGGTCGATCATTGTGTGATTATTAACCCTCCTTGGGGGCTTTTGTCTGGGCCCCATGAGAGAAAGGAGGTTAAAGCTACTTAGCCTGAGGAAGGCCTCTCAAAGCTGTCTGTGTGTGTCGAGGAACATTATCGCTCTCCTGCTGACCAGAATCACTTAATGTTTTTGTCAAATCTTCAGTCTCCTGTCAGCTGAACACTGACACAAGGCCTGGTAAAGTGGACCAATTTAAAAGAAAATATATTATGAAGAGTAGATTTTTAGTTTGTGCTTATGATTTTTGAAGTGCGTTCCCGTCAGCCAAATCTTACAGTTAAAGCTGCAAGTCTCTTGTTGTCTCCACTTAATATAACTTGACTTCAGTATGAAATTAAGTAGACTTTAGTTCATAATTCCAGATGTACTGTAGCTCAGTTTAAACGGCAATTTGCACCTCTTTACGTCTCTGCATGTCACCTGATTCAGGAAGTGAATGTTCCCATCCTCCAATGCCTTTCTATTTTAAAGTCAGCATTTTCTCCCACAGTAATCCTAAGGACAAATTTGTCATCATTTTTTTTCTAAAAAAAAAAAAACATACTTAAGCTTTGGTTGTTAGTACTCAGTAAAGAGCACTGACTTCTCATACAGTGTACTTCTAAACTGAGTCCAAGATGACAATAGACTTACATTCCTCCAAAAAACTATTGACATCCATAAGATTTTTCCTTTATTTAATTCAAACCTCGCAGGTCAGGCACTTGAATAGATTTCAAAGTATCCTGCAAAATTTGTAAAGTTCACAGTAAGTGTAGTAATGATAAAATGGGAGTAAGGGTATACTGGAACAAGCTGAAGATACAAGAATAACTGACCAATTACTAACAGTAATTTGATTTAGTAATAAGATTATTGTTTTAAAGTAAATTCAAGTATTTGATTTAGACGTGTTTCCCATTCTGAATCACTGTTAGTCAGCCTTTTAGTGTGTGAATGTCTGAGTGGTTTATTTTAAAATGTTCTATGTTATACTTCCTTAATATAAACCCAAAGTATGTTTTGTGATGATCCTGATGAAGGCCACAAACTGAAAGGGCTCGGTCTGCTAATTAAGCTGTTTCCAAGTATTTGAAGTGTTGCTTCAGTCTTCACCTCACCAGGGTTTTTGGATTTTGCCAGAAAGCTGTTTTCATGGTGCAACCCACCATTGATCAAAAAGAACAATATCTCTCTCATGTTTATTAATATTAACAACTCCAACTTTCAGTTCCTCAGTATCAGATATTAGTTCTTTACAGCCAGTGCCTTATGATGTTGAAAAGCACCTCCAAAATCCTGAATCAAATAATTTTGCCCTGTGCAAGGAAAATGTCTGCAAAGTAAGTAATTCAGTTATTTTAGTCAGGTACGTTGGGGCTAGGAATGCATCAAAAAGTTATGGGACATTGTCACTCAAGAACTGGAGTTTACTGCTCAATTCATTGCTTGTACAGCAAATTCATCCTTCCATTTAAGGGGTACATAAACCTTATTATCATCTGGATAACACAGGAAAGCATTCTCAAAGAATGGGGGCAACAGATGAAAAGACAAAAACAGAAGCCCAGGTATCAAGTTCCTGTGGTATTTGCATAGAGTGAGCACTTTTCCAAAGACAGCCTAATGGTGATACAGAGTGGCACAATCTGACCTACAATCACTGAATGTCATATTCTGAGATTATTATGAATAAAATTCCCCATAAAAAGACCAAATATTACTACTTAATAAAATCGGGGCAGCATGAAAAACAAAAAGTAGAATACAAGTTTTATAGAAAACCAACATGTGTCCAATTGAAACAAAAGCAAAGAGCCAGTTAAAGTGAGACAATCGACCGCAGTGGAGATGTGGGCGTGATGTAATGATATTTGAGAAACTTTCAACATGTTTGATTTACTGTGTCATTTTCTCATTTGTAATCACTTACCTGCAGTAATTCAGTTAAATTTCAATAATCTTAATTATAACATATTGCTTTGTTAAAAAGTCGTATTCATCCATCACCAGCTTTACCTCGACAGACTCTGACAGGCATCTCATCTTCTCCTCTGCAGCGTCTCCTCATTAGGCTGCGACGTGCACGCAGCATTAGGCCTGCCACATCTCATCGCAGCAGACGTCCACTCTGGTCTGGACACACTGTGTGGAAGCACCACCCTACAGCTGTCCTTCAGAAATCACTTTAGTGCCGTGATTAATGCGTCCCCCGTGTCATCTGTCCCCCCTCAAAATGCAATTATGTTTTTGAGTTAAAGGACAAACTGTCCATCAGAGGAGCATGATTACAAATCAGAGAGAAATGGTGACTGGCAGAGGAGCTTGAAGAGGAGTGCTGGTTTAAATGGCTTCAATGTGGAGGAGAGCAGGAAAGAAAAGGATAACATCACAGAAAAAAGGGCAAAGAGTTGAGTTACAAATTCATAACTTAAATATAAAAAAATGGGGGAAAGATAAAGACTATGAAAACAAAACAATCATGGTGTAATCGATCTCTGTTTTATGTTCTTTCAATTCAACAAGTATTTGAAATGCCTATAAAAAGCATTCAACCTCTTTGAATGTTTCCCTTTATTAAATCATTGTTACTATAGTTTGGCAATTTTTTTATTACAATACATTTAATCAAAGTAAAAGCAAAACAACTAGTGTAAAATAAGCATAAATAATGTTTCCTTAGTTTACCAACTTTATTCAACAGAGAGCCAACTGCAAGTTAATGCCAAAAGTGTCAGATTCTCAGTGCAGGTGATATGTGTAAATGACTCTTACTAGGTAAGACATCCTTTCCTCTGAGGTCCAATCTTTTGAGCTCAGAAAGGGGAAACACCTATGGATTGGTAGACTGGGATGTATGGTAACCTTAATCTTTAAGAAATAAGAAATGGGCACAGAGAATGTGCTCAATCTATAAAGGAATCACATTCAAGGGTCCCTTAGGAATTCTACTCAAGGGTTTACAGTGGACCAGATTGTTGCCCTTGCAGAATAGCTGAGGCAATGATCACAGATGTTTTATGGCTCTTGAGAAGGCTTAGGAATGTGTTCGTCATAGTATAGCCATTTACCTTGATGCCATGAGCTGCCTTACTGCTTTCTAAGCACTGCAGTCAGTCCTTATGCATACCACCAGCAGTCAGAGCAGAGAGAACCATTTCACTTTATAACCACATTGCAAATGAATCCCACATGTGCAAAGCTGAGAAGTGCTATTGATGGATGCTTGCCACACTTGCTATTCCAACTACTGACCAAAGGGTCAGGTGTTTAAGATGGTTTTATACCCGAATGCAGGGCTGTGTGATGTAGACATCAACCAATCTGTACTGTTGTAACGAAAATGACAATTTGATTGCAGTAGCCACAATTCAACCGAAGCATGCCAGTGAGACTGTTTTAGGTCAGATATTATATAATTTAACAAATCTACACAAAAGTGTCAAAATTGGTAAAAAGAAACAAAAAAAAAAAAAAACAGAACCAACAAAAAAAACCATAGACATGACATCCTCAGGAACAAGTTTAGGAAGTTTATTTGCAAAAAGTAATTGATTTGGGTTTTAGTTGCTCTTTAAATCATAATTCATCCAAGACAGAAATGATGATTCCTTGCAAAGTATTTTAGAAACAGAACATTTGAAATATGGAGTTAGTTAACCTTTAGTTAACTGACATACTACTGACATTGTTATGTCATTAATCGATATAGAGTCGCATTGTTTCTTTCTGTGTTTAACTGAATGTTTGTTACAAGCCTCCACTCCAAATATTTACTATGTTGTCTCCCAGAATAAATATCAAATGGCTGTATAGAAAAACATCATCAAACACCAGCTTAGCTTTTCACACAGGTTATAAACAGCCTGTTTAATGATTTCAAAAAAATGTTTTTATGATCAAAGGACAACAAAAAAATTTTCATTCAGCGACCTTCCCTCCTCATTTATTCAACTTCATGCTCTTTTTGTAAGACTTCCATGGCCCTTCAGCCCCCACCAATTCCTCGTAACCATGGAGACCGCCAACTGAGAAATGGCAACAGTGGCCCTTCATTAGCTTTCAACACAAGCTCTGACAGCCCAAATAATAGCCAATGAGTGTGTGTGTATGCGTGTGTTTAGGGATGTGGCATTATGTCGGGCAGTAAATGAAAAGCCTGCAGGGATGAAGCCAACCTCTCTGTCATGGTTCAGAGAATTGCATGTGTGTGTGTGCGCCTTCCGTACTTTGTGTATATGTGGGAAGACGAGCATGTGTGAAGGCCTGCAGATATACATAAGGATTACTAATGTACACATGCACACAGCCGTTACAACCCACTTCACATTTTTAACCTTTTCTGATCCAAATGTATTATTTTTTGCATTTGATCTAATATACACTACTTCATTTACTACATTTGCTTTTTACGTGCTTAAAAACAACCACATAATTTAGTTTTAAAAATTGACAGAATTTCCATAAAGGTGAAAACTTCAACTTTAAGGAACAGTTTTTCTATCCAACATGCCAATGAATTTGTTGCAGCCAGTAGAAGGTATAGGAGCTATACCTTCGGGCTGGGCTTGGCAGGCGTTGCTAGGTAACGGCGCAGATCCAGTTGATTGTGAAATAATCAACTGAATCAGTTGATTATTTCTGATGATGTTATCATCAGAACTGATAACAGTTCTGATGTTATCATGTACAGGGCCAGTGTAGAACTTTTCAACCCAGGAGTTTGTTTGTCAGCCCAATTTGGAAAGCAAAATAAAAATCTAACCTAACCACAGCTGAACCCTAATCTCATTGAAAAATACGGTGTCATACTATGCTATTGTCATCATACTCTTTACTTTATTTACACACAAATTTTCCGTTTTAAAAAAACATAAAATAAACTGACAGTATCATGGGGATGAGGTGAAGTTGCTTATGTGCTGCAAAAACAGGCCTGTTTATTAACATAACTGTTAAGTGTTATTTTTATTCTGTGGTGTTCGGCTCAATTTGGCCTACTTAAATTTATGTACAATTCCAAATGCACACAAACAAATCTGCTGCTCATTTCCCACCTGCTAGCACAAGATTCCCAAAGGAATCTGCAAAATCTAAAACCAATTGGTGAAAAAAATTAACAAAGGGAGAAGAATGAGACTGTTGTGGAACATTGCAGAGATCATATGCCATGGAGAAATCTGAAATCTGCTTTTGATATTTTCCAGGTCTTGAAAAGTGAATGGAAAAAATGTTCACATTTCAGATTTAATTTCTTGTCCCATCATCCAAATGTTACTTTCTTCCAACCATCTATCCATTTTCGTCTATTGTTGTTTCCTTGCGTAGTTCATTGTGTTCATTCTCCTCCATGATCTTTCTTCTTTCCTGGTGACCTTTCAACTTACCTTTCTTTCCTCCTTTTTATTGTATTCTTCCTTGTTTCATTTCTTATTGGCTTCCTTCCACCTTTCCGTCCATATGAGCTGTCCTATGCTTTCATTCCTTGTGGGATTCCTGCTTGAGTGACCTTCCCAAAGGTTTCACACTGGTAAAATATCTGAAATTGGTGTTCATCGATGGTTGCAAAAGCAAGCCTTATTGGCTGTGTTTTGAATAGGTTTATTGTGTTGCATAGTGGATTATTGTTAAGGCTAGAGGCCGCCTCAATCCCTTGTCATAGCATCAGACTTTAATTGCCTTCATGTACTCATGGTTTTGTTTGCAGACCCGTTTGTCCGAATGCAGTCAAAATGGCAGCATCTCATCATTTTCCCACTGTGGGATGTTGCCTGAGTGCTTCCATTCCCCCGCCTTCTGCCGCTCCTATGTGTTTTAGCATCACACAGCAGACATCCCAACGTACCATTGGTCAAGTCATGGAACAAATGGAAATCCACCAGCATGCTGAAATTACTGATGGTTATCTCCACCCTTTCACCATCTTCCCTCCCCTTTGGAGTTGCTCTTCCCTCAGCCATCCGATCAGTCTTTGCACTGTTCTGGGAGGAGGATTACTCTTGTTGCAGCTGCTTTCATCTCTTTTATTCTCCACATCCTGCTTAGTATTTATGTCTTCGACATGTTGCGACCATTTAGGTTGATTACAGCAGTTAATAATAAAGACAGCTGGGTTTGTTTTTTTTATTTCACACAAAGTACATCTAAATTAGGTACAGTATGGCTCAACGTTTACTCAAGAGTATAATTATGATGGTAGAGGTTTGTTTTATTAGAAGCAATTTTTTTTCTGACTGAGACTTGTTTCTAAAATTATATCACCAGCTGCTTTGAAATGTAATCGTAATTTGCTTAATTGATAAAAAGACAAAGGAAAAAAGAAGGAAATGGTAAAACATGGGCAAAGGGTGGGCCTCTAAAACTGGCTATTTCCACATTTCTCAGAGTTTACAGAAGTACCACATGATAAACAATGGGCACGGAAACCTTTAACTTGGATGCAGTGGGTGTTCTTATACACCCACTACTCAGATCTATAGATGGTGAATGTAGATGTGACAGTATCGTCAATGTATGAGACAGGACAGTTCACCATGTTGGCTTGCCAAGAACATGACAAGATAATAGCATTAGTGAGACATTACTACAGCTCTTTCTATTACTTAATGTTTATTTTCTTACTTGTAAATGTCTTCATAGTCTAAAATCTCCATGCTTATTGGATCTTCTGCATATCTTTACTCTCTCATGTTCTGTACCTTACTGTACCATGTGCCTATCTGAATGCCATCAAGTGGCCCCTCTTCTATGGAACTTTCTCTTGCATCATATCAGAAATGGATTCTCTCAGAATTCTCAAAACCATTATTAAAACACATCTTTTAAAGGTTGGTTATGGTATTCCATGTGCATCACCAACTTTTTGAGTTTTAAATCTTTGATTTTGATAATCATTCTTTGGCTACTGTGACTTGTAATTATTTTTATTGCACTGTGTCTCTGTCACGTTACATCTAAGATTGTGTTATTTAAATAAAGTGTGTTATAGTTTAATTTTAAGGTGGGATTGTTGACTAAAATGCATACAATGTTGCACAGAATATTCTGGTATACTGTATCAAAGTATTTTGGATTGAGAAGCATAAATGATTAAAAACTGTTCGGTAGACCTTTAGGGTAGTTTAGAGACGAATGTCTGGGGCTCCAAATCAGAACTCACCTTAAGCATCGTTAGCAGCTAGCACTACGATACTTTCCAGTTGCCGTATGCATAGTATTTACAAATGATCTGTATCCACTCGTCACTTTGCCACCATTTTATTTTTATGACAAACTGCCAAAATTCAACCGCACATTATTTAACCGTGACTAAGGGTTCTTCAATGTGCTTAGAACCAAATGTTGTTACCATTTCATGCTGCAGTCTTTGTTAGTCATCCATGCCATTCTAGTGGGGAACTAAAGAACTACTTTCTGTGTAATCTCAAATTAAGAGCCTCAAACATATTTATAACAGAGGATCAAATTTGAAGCTTTTGCAATCTTATGTGGGAATTATTATTGTAGCTTCAATATAATTCAGAGGACATCACATAGTTTGTTTAGGTTGATGCCACGACTTTTTAAACAGGGAAATTATTTTCACCTCAGGACATTTGACCTGCCTGTAACTGAATTAGAATAAGCCATAAAACATTTCTATTGCTGATTTTGCACTGGATGACCCAAACATGGATAGTCAGGTCTTGGTGAGATATTAAAAGAGCGTCTTTGAGGTTTTTGAGTATACATAAAATCTGTTCAGTGGGTACTTGTTCACACCAGTGGTCATTGAAAATTTATAGGAGGACTGGGCATGCTGGTCTCATGCTTACGCTATAAGCCAGTCATGGTGCGGCACATTAGCATAGTGTGATCTAATGCAGAGTTGAACAATTCCAGTTTTTCAGGATCAGAGGTCTGTTATTCCTAGATTACTGTGTGCTCCAACTCACCTGAACCAAAGAGTTGAAATATTTTTTACAGGACTCTAAGAATAGCTCTGGTAACTGCCTGACAGACAACATCTTCCTCCTTTTGAAACCACTGCTTCTGCTAAAACCTTCTGGGTGCTGAACTGATTTTGTCGGTGAGAGTAGTTGGCTTACTGCCAGATAAAATTAGTGTAGCCTTCAGTATTTTTGCTAAAATGTAGGTGTTTTACAGCCGCATAGATCCTGCAGCACTACTACAACCTTCAGAAGCATTTTATTCAAACTAACTCTATTATGCAGTGCATTTTTAAATGATTACCCTATTTTTGCCATTATACTATTTTATAGATATAGATAATGTAACATGGAACAAATATTTGCTTTAAAGTTTGTTGCTAAATGCAATTTTAAAAACTGGACTAGAGAACTCCAGCAGGCCAGGTGGCATGGGCGGGCATTGGGAGGCATTGCCCGCCCACAGAGTCAGTCCTGCCCCCCCCTGGGACTGGAAGCTGTTTGTTGTTTTTACCACAGAGTGGCCAACTGTCTGTTATTACTATATCAATTTGTTACAGTTGGGGCTTACGCACTTCGCATATCTGTGTCCTCTATCACTTTTTTCAGCAGTTAAAACTGTTTAATCGGTTATTAACACGTCGTAACCTGTTTTTCCGAGCCGCCTTCAAACGCAACATGAACGCTGAGACGCCCGCTCTGGGTTTACACCTGCTGCGGCTGCGCAGAGCTACGCAGGTGTGTTAGAACCAGCAAAACGCAAAGAGCTTTGCAGTTTTACCCCAAACTAACCGACTAAGTTGAGTAATGCTGTTGGCTGCAAGTAATGTTAGCTAAAAGATAACTAGCTAATAACAATACAGCACCTTAAGCTTGTTAACAAGTAGCCTGTAGGCTACTGTTGTTGTCTATGTTCAGCTACATAGATTCATTTTGCCCCCTCAAAATAAGTCAATGCTCCCCCTGTTAAACTCGTCTGGAGTCTATTCAACATGTAATCACATAATGTTGGTGAGTAGATTTGGCTTCAAGTACTTAAGATTTTCATTTTGACTATTAATACAAAACTCATGGTTTACATACATCTCGATTCACGGTCAGTATGGACTGGGGAGGAGAAGGAATCCTTGCCCTGTTATTAAGAAGAACTTTATCAGCGCTTTAAATTTTAATTTGTTTACACTCAGATTTTGATGAGTGTAAACGAATAGGACTCAGAAATACCTAAAGCTATTCATGGATATGAATTGTCAATTCTAGAATGGATTTTAAGTGTTGGGAGAAGGAATGAAAACATTGTAAGGTGGGAAAGATGTAAGCATCGCTTTATGAAATTCATTTAATACACGTTAACAAAGTAAATGGTGGTGAGATTAAACATTACAGATAGTTATTAAAAGGAGGAAGTTTCCCCTACAACTCAGATTTTGCAGAAATCAGGCGTTTCCTTCACAGATGAACAACTAGTTCAGGTTAAGTCTTCAGGTGCTTTAAGTCAATTAATTTTTGTTAGTTTTTACTTTTTTGTTTTAGATGTTTACTTTCTCAGAAGAGAACAGCGTATAACACAATGCACTCTGCCTGCTGTCCTTTACATATTTCGCAAAGCTCCATGTTTATCTGGTTGAACCCTTCTCACAAGTGGAAACAGTATCTCCAGAGCTGCTGGAACAAGTCAGCCATTTTGTGCCTTTCAACTCATGTCCACTTATCATGTTGAGGCCTTGCATGGATCCTCTTCTTTGAAGTTTTAGTGTCACTGCTCCGTTTGGTATGCAGTTGCTGTACGGAGTCTCCCTCAACTCTAATTTACAGTTTCTGCCCCGAGAGGAAGGAAGAGCCCAGCAATCACATTCGTATTCAGTGCAAACCGAGATAATGCTTCTCTCAATCTGCTGCTCCTTCTATGCTCCACTCATCACGTGTGTTTTCATGACTGCCTGTCTTTTTTTTTTTTTTTTTTTTGTGAACAGTACTTCTCCTCTGCAGGTTAAGGTGTCCTCACAGCAGCAATGTCATCTGCTTCTTCAGATGATCACTGGGCTGAGAAAGGATGTCATCATGAAATTTCTGCCTTCTAACATCAGAGTTGATCCTGTAATTTAAAAACCCTAATTCTTTATTCATGTCTGGAAAATGTTCTACAAAACAAACCAAAAATATTCTTTATGGCTCTTAAATCAATATGTACCTTTAATTTCTTTTCACCTGTAAATATAGATGAAAGACTGTGTGGTGCTTAAGGCTGCAAGAGTGTGCACAGCATTCTAAAAAAGCATGTTTACCAGCTATGATGTCTGAGACATAAAGTTTCTGAAACTGCCATTAAACCCCAAAAGGGTTTGAGGCTCCAAAAATACATTATTTTACGATTAACTCGTTACTATAATATTTTCAGTCTTTTTTTATTGTGGAAGACATTTTCTTAGTTTACCATGTTTATGAAGAAAGAACAAATGGGTATACCAATGATTTTTTTTTAAGTTGTGTTTAATTATCCCTCTGTTGTAATTTGCATGTGTAAAAGAAACTCCTCTAAAAAAAGCCCCAATAACGTTCATAATGGAATGGGCTCACATTCTCCTAAATGACTCATAGACAACACAAAGAAATCACTTTGATTTGTCCTGGTCTGCAAACAGCTGGCTACTCTATTTTTCAAGTATTTGAGTTATTACATAAAAAAAAAAAAAATCTGTTTAAAAATAATCAAAAACTGCAGCCAGGTTATCATAGTTGATAAGCTTCTTCCTACAGATGTAGTTACTGGTTGGACCTGCACACTGTGGTTTCTTTTCTTACAACAGGCAATGAGATGATGTCACACACGGTTTTACGTCCTATTTTTTAAAAACATTTTTCAGTAAAATAAATAAAAGATGAGGAAAATTGAGGAAATTATAAACACCTGTGGTTTCGGAATTTTATAGAACATCTAATTTTTAATTGTAACCCTTACTTCAATATTTGGAGGGCTGATTAAGACAATCATATGTCTTAAGTGTTCAAGCAGAGGCTAGGAACTTTATCCTGTGAAGAATAGAAGGCTGAGCCAACAGATTAAGAGAGATGTAAGGACCATAGAAAAAGATCATTAGCTAAGTAAAAGACTGATGGCGCTGCATTCCAGGAGAAAATAGTCTCCAAAGTGGGGCAGGAACAACACCTAATGAACAGAAATGGAGACAGATGAGTGTCAGTAAATGGAGTTTTCTTGATTCAAACAATGTGATTTGGAGTTTAAGGGATGCGATGTGGTCTAGAGTTGTGTTTATCACATCAAATGTTTGTAATTTCTTATTCTCATATGAACCATTAGATCTTGACATTTCCCTTATGGTTAATTGAAATTGAAAGGTTCTACTTACACTGGTCCAAGTACAGAACTGATGTTGTGACAACCAGGTATTATTTAAATTATTTTATTTCATTGTTCAGTTGCAACATGACTGGCAAAGCTGAAACAAAATGTGAAAACAATGTTTTCAGAGCTCTAAATCTATTCTTTTTGAATGCTTCTATGTTATTTGTTTCTGGCTTATTTCTGGTAAATAAGCCAGTAACACCAAGCCTAAAACTATTATAACTGGGATTATGCTTGTATCACTTTAGTTACTTTAGTTGGCATTGGTATCACTACTATTAGCTTTACAACCAAATGGTTTATCATTTCTACTCAGTCATTAACTTCTAGAGCTAATATTTGATTAATGAAGACTACAAGTGAAATCAATGTTGAAAGTCCCTAAAGAGCTCTACTGTTGTGGTTTTTAAAACAAAAATCAATACTGGACATACACAACATGAGCTTCGACATGTTTATTTCAACCTATTAAAATATATCAAAGCTATGCAGTTTATATATAAAAAAAAAAAAAAAATCCCTTCTCACCCTCTGCGGGTGGTCTCTTTCATCCTCTGAGCTCGGGTCCTCTACCAGAGGCCTGGGAGCTTGAGGGTTC
>CAEGAE010048354.1:0-20607 GCA_903067095.1 Girardinus metallicus
CTATCTATCTATCTATCTATCTATCTATCTATCTATCTATCTATCTATCTATCTATCTATCTATCTATCTATCATATAATCACAACCATTGATAAAAAAGTAGCTAAATACAGAAAGGTCTTTAAATAAATAAATATCTCTTCTTTAAAATAGACTGAACTTTTATTCTTTAATCTCGATTTAATACTTTTGCAGTATGAACCAAAAAAAAACTTGACTCCATGTTGAGTGTCTTTATTTTCTTGGCCTGTTCTGCAGTCTCTTGTTAGTTAATCATTACACCTGTTTTGCATTAAGACTTTCCGTCTCTGTGCAGTTTCTGCTTCCCTGTTCTGATCTTTGTGATTATGTTCTGCCTGGGAACATTTCCTTCTCTTAAACTAAAACCCATAATTTTTATTTTACCTACTTGCAACAACTTTATACTTTATTCCTTTTCCCTTGTTACTGATTAAATGCTAAAGCCCAGTATACTGATTGTCTGTGATCAAGAAGAATTGACCACAGACAGCTATTTTAAAAAAATATTGTTTATAAGTTTGTTTCATAAGCTTCCCATACTGATGACATGCCAGGTTTGCCAATATTGCATTGCCACCAAAGAGACGAATAGATACTGCACTTTCTCATGCTTGCATCCATATGGAGGGCTCTGTTGGTTAGGATTTATTTTTTATTTTTTTATAATATTACAACACATTATAACACATTTTTGTAGATTTAGTGTGAAAGTTCAACACTAAGTCATATTTGGCAAGTGGAACAAAAAGAATTAACATATTCATTGATATTTCCCCTTCACTCTGACTCTCAAAAATGAAATGCAGCACAACTAGCAGATCACAACTAGAGTAATTAGTAAAAGAATCACGTCCTGTGTGATTTAATTTCAGAATAGATCCAGTTGTTTTGTGAAGGCCTCAGAAGTTTGTTAGGGACAAACACAGCAGACAGGTCAGGGGAAATATTGTGTAGAAGTTCAGATTGATTTAAGCACATCGCCTCCAAAGTAGGACACAACTGCGAACCAACCAAGCATGACCTTTCCTGCTTTATGTAGCCACTTTTCAAAAGAACAACAAAAGGCAATAAGCACAATATGGGTCTATTCTGGTCACTTCTATTACACACTGTAGCACCCTCAAGGATTTACGCACAATGTAGAATCATACAGGTTTTATTCTGGTGTTGACAACCTGTGAGAACTCGTGAGCTGACATCCAGGAGGGGCTAAATAATCCTGATTAGTCTTATTCTTTTCTATCATTTCTCTTGAGTATTTCTTCTCTTTATCTTCAATTTTTAAATTTTCTGATAATTAACTACTAGGTGACGCAAAGGTTGGGATGTACAGCTCAAAGGAACATTAAATGTAAAAAATACTTTTACATTTTGTTATTTTCACACAATACGCAGTCAGCAAACACTTTTTTAAAAATACTAACATTTTCTTAAAAGTCATTTATTTACAAAACCAAAATTACGGCTTATTTATGTATAAAGGCTTACACATATTGACCAGAACAGAACACTGAATAAATCAAACGGTGCCATTGGAGTAAGGAGTTTCAAAGGTTTATAGCTTTGTTCATGATATTTTAAAAATATTTATGTATTGTATAATGCAGAAAAAATTTAGGTGATTAAAAAAAAAAAATCTATATATTCTTTTTATGTCCCATTCACATTATCTCTGAAACAATTCACTGTGATGCTTGTATACCTGGTGGAATCTCCAGAGTATTAGCTTTATTTTGATGCTGAGAATATATAAGAATAGTTTGTAATTTCTGAGAAAATTTCAACTAGCTTTGGGCATGCTATTTCAAGCAAAGAAAAAAAAACTTACCAAAATGGCGCTTTGCAAAGAAAACTGTACCAGCTGTGGAAAGTGCTGCTGTACTAAGCGTGTAAATATAAAGTTTAACAAGTGTTAAAAAGGTGTCAAAACCTTTTAGACAATTACAGCATTGTCTAAAAGGTTACGTTATGGTAATCGTTCACAGTCCTCCATACTATAGCGCCCAGTATCGACCCTGTTCCGAATTTCGGAGGTGTTCGCGAACGCAGCATCTTCTTGTATCCAGTCCGCTCTCCTGTGAAAAGCGGTTAGCTAGCAGCGTAGTTGACGCTAAATAACAGCAGCGGAGGACAGACTCAAGGTAACAACACACTATGTTTTCGCTTTTCATAACGCATTCGTGGACGTGCAGTCGTGTGTAAACTCCAACCTGCAAAGGAATATTTATTTTTATTTTCCAGTTGCACGGGAGACATTTCAGATGTGACATTTGCTTCGCTGAGTGACGCGTTTGGCGCATCAATGTATCAGACCGTTGTAAATTGGGGTAACCGTTTGTGTTTAGGCGAAGTTACGGTGAGGAGTTTTATTTCTAAAACATGTCGAATTGAATCAGATGTTATATGGCTGTGAACCTAAATATTAGAGGCTGATATCCCGTGCACAATACCCGTCTCTGCTAAGCATGCTAACCAGTTTGTATGAATGAAGGGGAAGGACTTCATTGTTTTTCTATGTGTCCGTTAGCTCAGGTCAGCGCGTCCGGCAGTCTGCAACGCTTGAGCCCGGTATATAGTAAAATGCATAAAAGTCAAAACAACTGGTTAATTATGAACAAACAGAGAGCGCTCTCGTTGTTTTCCTCTCAATATTTATATATTTATTTTTGGTAAGCCGGGGCCTGCTAACGTTAGCCAAGCTAATTTGCAACCAACATAAAATCAGTGGAACTTAGCATCTGTAGCAGCATCAACATGCATCATCAACCCCCCTCTAATATTTAGTAGGTCATACGGCGAACAGGCATAGCATTGTTACTTTGCTGGTCAAAGAGTGCTGACCCGTTGTGGCTTTGCCTTCATTAGACCCATTGGGGCAACCAGGACGCCAAGATTTTAGCACCAGATCCTTTTTAATGTTCTGTTTTTGAAATGGGGCCTACCTGGGTTGGACTGCTGCTTCCCGCACATCGAACAGATGTTCAATTGGTTTGAGCTCTGGGGAATTTTGTGGGGGAAATCGACACTTGAAACCTTTCCTGAAATACCTTTGTTTGTGACAGAGAGCATTAACCAGCAAAAAGGTTCATAGCCATCAAAGGAAAACTCTTTCTGCACAGATTGATCTACAGCGATGCGACATCATACAGGATAAAATGCAATGCACTGTGAAACCAGACACCATTTACTTCAGAAAGGCATTGACTTTCTCGGAAACTTGTTCTGCAGTAGTTCATCTGGACGTTCACTTTCTGCGTGGGTCAGTGGACGTTGGTTACCCATGACCTTATCGTCAATTCACTGCTGTTCCTTCCTTGGACCACTTATAGACAACTGACCACAACAGACCAACAACACCACACAAAGGCTGCAGCTTTGAAGATGCTTTGTTTAGCAATCACAACTGGGCTCTGGTCAAATTCCTAAGACGTATCACCTTTTTTTCCCCGAAACTAATGAATTAATTTTGTCAATAACTTAACTCTGATTAATTTATCTCATCCAGGTCCCAGATGAAAAGATATTATTCACTTTACCTGTCAGTAATCTTATACCTCATTGTTTTATACTCCACATGGTAAAAACATTTTACAAAGTAAACCAAAGGCTCAGCTGATGTAGATCTACATTCGCAGCAGTAACATCTCTCACATTGCCGTAGGCAAAACTTGGACTTCTCTTATTGAAAATGCTCAAAGTTTGTTGAGGTTTGACAGAACTTGTGTAAGCTCAAAGCTTAAGTGAAGCTCAATTATTACATTTAAATCATCTCGGGTATAAAGTTTGGTTTGAGCGTCACTATGCCTTTTCTTTCCCTTAGAGTTTGCTCTCTGCTTTGGATCGTAACTTCAGCTGTTGAACAGATGGCGTCGCATTTCACTCACTGGCCTACAGTGAAGTCCACGACCGACTCAGTGACTGTTCGTTTCTGCTTCACAAAAAGCAGAAATCATCAGCCCTCCACCTCTGTGTTTGATAGTTGGTTTTAGGTTTTAGATTTTTAGATTGGTTTTCTCCAAACGTGGTGTCAGGCGTTATGTCGAAACATCTAATTATTCATTGTTTTTTGTTCGAGATGCTTTGTTGTTAATTCAGATGCCATCCATGCTGCCACATTTTCCACATGTAGTCATTAACCTCACAGGTTTCAGTTTGCATATTTAATATTAGATTTAGATGGTTTCTTGGTTTCTACAGGTAATTGTGAGTTAAGTTGGTGGGATGCCTATTTCATGAGGTTCCTTGAGAGTTTCTTCTTGTGAACAATTTGTGTAACTGAAAAACACAAACATGTGCATTTAGTTTTCCCCGTCTTTTTTCCACCCCCCCAATTGTGATCCAGATGGCAGAGAATGACGTTGATAATGAACTTCTGGACTATGAGGAGGACGATGAGCCCCAGGGACTCTCGGAAAGCGGCACCCCTGCCAACAAGAAGGAGGTGAAAGGTTCCTATGTATCCATCCACAGCTCGGGCTTCAGAGACTTCCTCCTCAAACCAGAGCTGCTCCGCGCCATTGTTGACTGCGGTTTTGAGCATCCTTCAGAAGGTAACTCGCATTTAAAACCTCAAATAAAATGTTACTGAATAAATGAATTGTAAATATCGGTTGTAATTTTGATTCATAAGGGCATTTTGATTGTAGTTTAGGCAGCTATTTAGATGTTCATTTGAACTATGTGATGTCTGGAGATCTTTCTTATTATTAATTATTTGCCACGTTTTTCATTTGTAGTTCAACATGAGTGCATTCCTCAAGCTATCCTTGGCATGGATATTCTCTGCCAGGCAAAGTCTGGTATGGGAAAGACGGCTGTGTTCGTGTTGGCCACATTGCAGCAGATTGAACCTGTGGATGGCCAGGTGAGTTGATCATTAAAACACTCTCAGCCCTTGAAGCACCTTTGTTTCCCAAGCTGGTATTTCTGCTTATTGGTTTTCTAGATGATGACTATTTTAGTTGGCTTAAAAGTTAATTAAATGAAACTTTGGCCAAAAAGACAAATGTATTTTCATAGCATATTTCAGCAACAAGGCAGTTCAAAGTACTATACATGACAGAAAGGGCATAAAAACATAGAGAAGATTAAGAAAATGAAAGACTGGAGCGATGGGTGACTATATGGGTGGACTATTTGCTGCATGTTTTCCACTTTTCTCTCCAGTCCCATAATGTACAAGTCAATCCACAAGAGCCTAAGAAAACTGGCTCTATATATACGTCTATATCTGTCTAGACCTATGTCTATATCTAAGTTGTTGAAAAGATTTGATGCAGTAAAGGGACAAAAATAAAACAAAATATTGAATTTTTATTACACTTTGATAAGAGTAAGTACATTTTGGGACTTGGGGGTAAAAAGTAGTGCTTTTTACTTCCAGCTCTAATTTCTCCAAACAATAATAATGCAGCAAAATCAATGTTGTTGTTAATTTTTGAGCTAATCAAGGTTTTAAATATTCCACATTACTGTTTATTTTTGGAAAATGTTGTGTATTTTGTAGTTTTCCCTTCACAATATCTTTGTTCTTTCGGACAAAAAAAGGCATAAAAATATTCAAAAGTAAAAAAAAGAAAATGCATAAAAAAAAATCATATTTCTTGTCAAGTCTGGGGTTTTTGAAAAGATGTGATGCAATGAAAGTGAATAAAAGGGTTGAAAAGGTTGAGTCAGTCAACATTATGTATCTTTATAGATCTTCTAGGTAATGCTAACAATCTGCTCTTACAAAAACAGCAGCTTCAATAGCATCAAGTTTTAATAGAAATACAAAGAACCGATGGCTCTACCATGACAATTCTCATTTTGCTTGTACCAGGTGTCTGTTCTTGTGATGTGCCACATACGAGAATTGGCCTTCCAGATTAGCAAAGAGTACGAGCGCTTCTCCAAATACATGCCCAACGTCAAGGTGTCTGTGTTCTTTGGCGGCCTGGCCATCAAGAAGGACGAGGAAGTCCTGAAGAAGAACTGCCCTCACATCGTTGTAGGAACTCCAGGCCGCACGCTGGCCCTCATTCGTAACAAGACTCTGAGCGTTAAGAACATCAAACACTTTGTGCTCGACGAGTGCGATAAGATGCTGGAGCAGCTGGGTGAGTTAGAGGACAGTCAACTGGATGCAAACGAAAGAAGACAAATTACCGACATGCCGTGATCGTTCACGGTTTAGTCACTTTTGTACATAAAGAATCTGTTAGAAAATAGCAAATATTAAATACTTTTTGCATATTTTTGTCCTTCAGACATGAGGCGTGACGTGCAGGAGATCTTCAGACTGACACCTCATGAGAAACAAGTTATGATGTTCAGTGCAACACTAAGCAAGGAGATCCGCCCCGTCTGCCGCAAGTTCATGCAGGATGTGAGTTATCACTGAGCTGATTCATGTATGGATGAGGCAAGTTGGCATGATGAGGCAACCCTGGTAAAAATGTGTGGATCCTCTTAGTGGTCTTATTTTTACCTCATCCCATAGATCTTTTGTAGGATGTAGGTGTGGTGGTTTGTGATTTATTTGCTTTGGTGATCCATATTATTAGAAAATATATTAGCCAACAATTGTTGCGCTCTAAACAATCTATTGCGATATGAATATTGCAATATATTCTGATGCCCTAATAATAAACATGAGTTATTTCAGTCTGCATTTGTAAATCACCACCTTCCTAAAATAACGCTTTTGTGATTTTGTTTTTTTTTTTGCTTTAAAAATCTTCTGGAAAGAAAGAGGTGGTGATTTTTATTTATTTTTTTCCAATATCACTTTTTGGCAAGTCAAAAGTATTTTAACTTGCCAAAAAGTCAAAATCACTTGCATAAAATCTGTACCACAAATGAAAATGTGTTTAGCTAGGACAAAGTGTACAAAACAAAATTTGAACTACTACTATTTTTAGCTCTGTTTTTGTTAAGAAATTACCAGCAATAAAACAGTCTGAAAATTGCTGATATAAATTTAATGTTTGAGAACCTACGAAACAAGTTTCCACAGACTATTCCAGTATTTGTTTAGAAAATTAGTTAAACATGTCTTTAAGATGCCAAGGACATTTTTTACTGAGTGTGTATCCTTGATGCTTTTGTTTCCTGTTGGTTGTTAGTTTTGAGGAAATAATCTTTTTTATTGTACCTTAACGCGACATTACCCTGCCTTCAGGTGCAGGTTAGCCTACCTGCCATGCATGCGTCTTACTGTTTGTGATGAGTGAAATGCATTGCTCGCAGTAAAGCCCCCGTAGCTTTGCCCAGCTGTTGCTGCTGGTGTCATAAGTGTCCATTTCAGGGGGGCAAAGTGAGCCTCCCCAGCAGTTCTGGCCATAGGCAGCGGTCACATGGCTGCGCTGATGTGCAGGAGAATGAACCAGAAAGAGCTTTTAACTTCTCTCTTTGTGCCTTACATTTCTAAAATAACTCATAAATGTGTTGATAGAGCTAATTTCACTCATTTGTTCCCTTACTTCGCAGCCCATGGAAGTGTTTGTGGACGATGAGACTAAACTGACACTGCATGGCTTGCAGCAGTACTACTGCAAGCTGAAGGACAGCGAGAAGAACAGGAAGCTGTTTGACCTCCTCGATGTGCTCGAGTTCAACCAGGTACACCTGATGCCTCTTCTGCCCCGCTTGATTTTACTTTTATCTTAATAAATGGTTAGAACGTTATATTTTCCTTCCGGCTCATGACAGGTGGTGATCTTTGTGAAGTCTGTGAATCGTTGCGTTGCCCTGTCTCAGCTGTTGGTGGAGCAGAACTTCCCTGCTATAGCAATCCACCGGGGGATGGGACAGGAGGAGAGGTAGGAGCTGATTTCATCCAGCAGCAGAGGGTTGTCATGTGATGCACCGCTCGCCTTCTAGTGCTGGGTATTTTGTAGAGATACACCAATCCAATATTAAAGTCCGTGTCCCGATATTGAAAAAAATTGTAGCTTGGGTATCGGTGAATCAGTGCTTAATTCACAAATTCAGATCTATTTTGTCTAGTTCTAATGCTTTCTGCTCTGAGTGACGTCATGCGTTATTATTTATTTTGCATTATATTTAGAATTCATAATTTCATTTAATTTATTTTTACATGTTTGACCAAACGGACAAAACCTGTTGTTTTTGTCAGTTTCAGTGTACTATTTATTTTGCATTGGCTCTTCTAATATTCTCTATTGCTCTGACTGAACACATTAAAGCTGTGTTGTTTTCACATGTCTGACCAAGCTTGAGAAGGTACTGGTAGATTTAAGTGTGCTGTGCAGCTGCAGAATTATCACATGCATTTTTAATTTAGTACATTTATGTCTGTCTTTAAAAAATTAAATGTTTTAATTTATTCCAGATATGTTTTCCTGCATCAGATGGGGATCTGCTGATGCTAACCCTAAGATATCTGTATCGGTATCGGAAGTGAAAAAATGTATTGTTGCCTCCCTAGAATTTTGTTAAAAATTGATTATAAAATTCTTATCAGTTTTGCCTTGAACAATAAGTAGCTTTCCTCGCAGTGGTTGGATGTAAAGGAATCATTTTTTGAGGTTTGTGAAAGCTTTCCTGGCCCTCTCCAGGTTATCCCGGTACCAGCAGTTTAAAGACTTCCAGAGGCGGATTCTGGTTGCCACTAACCTGTTCGGCCGAGGAATGGACATTGAGAGAGTCAACATAGTCTTCAACTACGACATGCCCGAGGATTCTGACACATACCTCCACAGAGTAGGTTCAGATCTAAACCATTTGGTCTTTGGTTTGGTTTTAATTTGTGTGGATTGGTAAAAATGCGTAATCAGGCTTTGGAAGTATGCTTGTATCTGATGCTTCTTGTCTTTTAAGCTGTTATTTATTTAATTTTCTGTACATCAGGTGGCTCGTGCAGGCAGGTTTGGAACCAAAGGCCTGGCCATCACCTTTGTTTCTGATGAGACTGACGCTAAGACCCTGAATGAAGTCCAGGATCGCTTCGAGGTCAACGTAGCTGAGCTACCAGACGAGATCGACATCTCCTCCTACAGTAAGTGTCCAAGGTTGGCATGTGGCAGAGCTTCGGTTAAAGGAACTCTCATCCGGTACCAGTATCCGAGCACATGTACTCTGATTATCAAAATCTTACATTTTATGTTCAAACATATTACAGTGCTTTGAGAAAGTATTCACATCTTAAATGAGCTTGTTTCTAATTTTATCACGTTACAACCACAAACTTTAATGTTTATTTTTGGATTTTATGTGATGGTCCAACACAAAATACCACATACCTGAGAAGTGGAAAGAAAATGATTTTGAAAATGAGTTTCAAACTTATTTTACAAGTAAAACATCTGAAAGGCGGAATGCAGTTTGACACCTTTGAAGCAATTTGGCTGAATGAATTCAAAATTGAGTTTTTGGAGCAGATATGCGAAACGCTGTAGATGGAGGCAGCATCATGCTGTGGGGAGATTAGGGATTGGGAAGTTGTTTAGAGCTGATGGGTGGAGGTAAATGTAGGGCGATACTAGAAGCAAACCTGTGCGAAGTATTACTGTGGCGTCTAAACACAAAGACAGGCCATAATTTAGATTTCTATTACACTGAGTTTTGTATTTTAACGTGAGAAAATGTGGAAAATTCAATGGATGCCAATATTTCTGCAAAGCACACACACTTTCAGTCAGTAGTCTTTCACTGGTGCTTGGTAAAGCAGTGTTTGCTATTCAGACATTGGAATGTATGAATCTTTAGCGGTTAACTTGTTAAAAAGTCGGAATAATAACGACATTAGACTTTTCTGTTGTACTTTTTCATTTTCTAATGTCTCTGTTTCTGTCATTGCAGTTGAACAGTCCAGATGAGTTTGCGGGCTGCAACCAGTGAAGACTGTTTTTATGACTACTATTGTTGCTGTATTGTTGGCAGAAAGGAGGAAATGAAGAAAAATCCGTATTTGTTTAAGTATAACCCTCCCAACATAAATGTAGTCAAGTTCAAAAGGCATTTTTTATTTTCAACATGTCTTTGCCGAGTGCTTGTTTTAATGTTTTCCTTGTTAAAACCATGTTTTCAAAATTATTGTTTCGGTTAAATAAATTTTTTGTAACTTACCTTTTCGGTGTTGAAGTCATCGTTAAATAATTTCAAATATACAAGTGTAGGAAGATACTGTTTTATCAGCAGATAATTAAACTCACCAGCAGAGGGCAGCAGTATAGCTTGGGAAAAGCAGACAATAAACAGAAAAGAAATTTAATCAAACAGAAATGCAATTGTAATTGGCTGAAATAGTACTTTATTTTGAAACAAAAGTATTGATTCATTACATGCTGAACAGTCTGGCGCACACACCATTGCTTATTTACCAAAGGCCTGCAGTTCTGCTTAGGAGTTACACACCCTCATTGTAACATTGCAACATTGTTAAATGCAATTAGGTGATTTTTAGAAACAAGAACTGGGTCCTCAAGTTAAAATGACTGATTTTCTCAGCTCCACATACGCAAAAAATTATACACACAGGCTCTAAAAATATCTCCAAGATTGAGTTTAGTGTCATTTAAATTGTTTGAACTGATTCGTAGCACAGAGTAAATTTTTAAGCATTGTTAAATTATCAACGGCGATGTGGTCAGTGTTTTCCTGAAGGTTAATGCTTGCTTACCTCGTCCATACTAAAACCACTTTTTGTCTATTTTCCGGTCATTCTCATAGTGTCGTTCCGGTTCCAACCATCTGTGCCAAATTGCCAATCAAATCTCTTTCTTCAGGTGAAAGAAATTTGGTTAGGATGTTGAAAACAACTTGGCAACCATCGTGAAAAGAAAGTACTGGAAAAATAATCTCTATTGGCGCTGAAGCTAGTTTTAAATCACTGTCAAGTAAGAGAAAAGCTCCTGCTGCAAAAGTCAATATTTCAACAACATTTTTAAGCCACATGGAAAAGGAGACTACCTCCTAATTAACTTCACCTCAAACTGACAAGTTGAATATTCGCAAAATATCTTATCTCACAAAAGCGGGTTGAATCAGATAAAACAGGCTGATTTTAAAGTTGGTAGATTGACCCTGAACTTAACCCGTCTCAGTCTATTTAAAGACATTTATGTTTGTGTTGAGCATGAAGTTTTGCAATGGAGATGAACTGACAGAAATTGACAAACTTTACTCTTTCTTTCTTAGTTTAAAAGTATCCATCCATATAGGAGTCTAGAGGAAAAGATATTTACGGCCGACTATTAGGAAAATAAAAATTAAATAACAGGAATTTAATTTTATTCTTATAAAACAGAATGTTTATTCTGACATTATTATGACTATTTGTGTACGACTTTATCTTAATATTACGACTTCTCATAATTTTATTTAAAAAATTTTTTTTTTTTAGTATGGTCTAATACTCCGTCGTATAATATAACTGAGATATTTGTGAATGAAATCTTATTTATCTCACTCATTGTTGGTTCACTTCATGCTGAATTCTTTGGAGTTGAGACAGTGACTTATTTAAACTGAGTTTAGGTTTTCAAGTAAACCAAGTCAATGTGTGCACGGCAGCTGATGCCTCTTTTTTGTTTTTTACAGATTTTTCTAATCAAAAATTCCACCCACCAAATGCATGACATTGAAGATTTAAATACAAAAAAGCCTACGTTATTTTCCTTTGGTTGTCACTGAGTAGTCAGTGCATTATTAGACGTTCAGGTCTCAAAGTGATCCAGTGATACTAAAGATTCCCTTTCACTGGCGCTACATGACAGTCAGAAATGTCCATACCAAGTAAAGTGCTTTGTTGCTTGTGTAGAGTTTCTCCTCTGGCCGACTGAAGCGTTTCATCTTCCAAAAATGAAACCGGTAATCAGTGCAGAGTGCAGAATGGCTGGGGATTTCAGGGCTCTAATTTAGGTCCCACGTCAGGCTTAAACAAGAACAGGCGAGTGTACAATCCACTCCGGTCACACTAAACATTGTGGGCTGCTTTCAGGTAGTGACTAATAATCCTGGCAGTACATCTTGCCTTTTGTCTTCTCCATTTTGGAGGCAGAGAGAAGCAGCTCCTTGTCTCGAAGGTTCCTCCTCTGAGCTGATTTTCCAAACGACAATCCTCACATCCAGGCTAATCAATAAATTTGTGTGTGTCGCCATACATCCAGTGCTGTGGAGGAAGCGCCACTTCATTGAGGTGGCCACAGTCACGTCTGCATTTACATGCCTGGATGAACATGGTCGGCTTCTGGAAGCGCTCGCCGTCCGGGCAGACAAAGGTCACAGGCACGGTGCGCGTACGGCGCGGCGAGCAGCAGCGGCCGTTCGTACACACACCGCAGTAGTTCGGTCGGTAGAGACGAACGCTTTGACATTCCCCGTAGGAAAGGCGGACGGGCTCTGGGGCTTTCTGCGTTGGGGAGCAGTGCTTACCTTTCTGTGGTTTGGATAGACAGAAAATAAAAAAGTGTTATTAATAGTTAAGGTCTTCACCTTAACTAAATGTACAGTGGGCAGAGTTGTGCAGTAACCAGTGAGATTCACTTGCATAACCTTTGGATAGCATTTACTTTTAGGAGTATTTTTACTGCGCTGTACTTTTTGCTCATACTTGAGTAAAATTTCTGGATACTCGACACACTTCAAGTAACTCCACTGAATGAAGAACAAGCTTGTTTCAACCAAAAATTCACCAGGCACACACACACCTGCAGTTTTTGTTAAAACTTCATGAGTTTCATAGTGAAAGAATTTGATTTAGATTTTTTCTTTTCCTTTTGTCTGATTCTGTTATTTTGCAGTTCTGTTATCTGTTATAAATTTGATCTTTAAAATACCAAAATTTCCACATATGTCAGAGCTTAAAACTACATCTGGGAAAAGGTCTGTGGGACCACCTGAAAAAGGTTGAGTACAAACAATTTGGAGAACTTTGGGGCAAAGGTAGAGGGCGCAATAAGACTGAATAATGAAACTTAAACCATAATTATTAGTTTAAGTGTGTTCACAATGGTTGATTGCAGCTTTACTGTTTTTCTGTTTAGCATAAATGTCCCATTTAATATAGAAAAATGTTTATAGCAGAACAAAGTTGTATTTGCTTTTTGTAACCATTGTATATGGCAAGCTTCTCTAAAATTCAAACTTATCAACATTTGTCTCTACACACAGACATCTATGATGACTTTTAGCACTACAGCATTGAATTCAGTCAAGCTGAGGAATCAACAAAGGATTAATATAGACGGATCATTTCCCTGAACTCTGAGTAAACAGACCGGACTCAGCTATGGACAGTTGCTTTGCAGGAATGCTGAGTATGATGGACTATATTTAAAAGTATCTGCCTGCTACCAAAGCACCAGTGAGTAAATCAGCACTACGCAGTTCACACTATATCTAGTGCTACTGTGATTATACCTGTTCCTAAACTAAGAATAAATATTTAACCACACATATTCGTTCAAGGTCGGAAAATCAAGCTTTTTCTTTCATCCTGCCCATTTTTCAAATTTTCTTTATGTGGTCTTGAGTAGATAGAGACTTTGCTTTTGTAACCTGGTCGTTAAGCACACAGATAAGGGGAGAAAAAAAATGACTTGTTGATAAGTGTTATCAGAGCATAACCATGTGATAAATATTCATTGGAATTAGTTTCTTCCAAAGATATTCATACACTCTGAACTCTGAACTTTACGCTGCTTTGACCTGTTACAACATGAGACCTTTATGTTTTTATAGGAATTTTTAAGCTAAAGATAAACACAAAGTAGTGCATAAATAGTTAACTGGAAGGAAAATAATTATTTGAATTATGGAGAGAATCGCTGGACATTGATTTTCAAATCTGGACTTTAGACCATGTTAACACGTGTACTGTGTCCACTAAGTTACTTGAGGCAAACTGGAAGCGCTCACTTGCTCATGTTTCTGCAAATACTTTATTATAAAGATAGTTGGTAGCACAAACTATGATCAAATTTCAAACCCAAAAGATTTGACCTATTTTAGTATGAATTTGCAGTTTGTCAACTCTAAACTCAACTATCAGCTTATTGATGTAACTTATTTCCATTCTAAACAAATTTTCAGTATTTGACCGAATGGCATCAGACCCACCTTGGCTGGAACGGTCAGACTGCGGCACGGCCGTATGGTGCAGATTCTCGTCTCCTTCTCCAGTTTGCAATGCAGGTTCTCGTTGGTGATGCGAGAGGAGATGCCCATGCCGCAGCTGCGTGAGCACTGGGACCACTCAGTGGTTTGGACTGGACACTTTTTCTCCTTCATGGTGCCCCACACTGAAGAAGGAGAAGGAATGTCAGAGACAAAAAAGATTATGAGAGGTTCCTGATCATTTTCCTGTAGCTTTCCCTAAACACAGAATGTAAATCCTTTCTGTTACCAGGCATGTGTTTGTAGCCCTGTCGGTTTTCCCAGCCGTTTGTCTTGACGTGTGTGATGGTATCATCCAGGATCAGCTCATTATGAGCCCCTTGCGGCACTGCATGGTACCGAGGTCTGGGCCGATGCTGCTGTAAAGGAGGGAGCTGTTAAACAAGAGACAAGACATGTGGGCCACTTATGTTACGATTAGTGATGACAAGTAACACGTTACTGTGATTCGATTACGTTTTTCAAGTAACGAGTAAAGTAAGAGATTACAATTGCAAAAAAAGGTGATTATTGTTGCTTCCACGCAAGCAGACTGAGGAAGCACCTAGCAAGCTGCAGAGACCGGCAGGTCTGCCAAAATAACTTGACCGACGCGGCTACGTCTAATTCCACCAGACAAACCTCTGATATTCCCTCTACAGCAGAGTATTAGGGTCATACTAATAAAAGAAGAAATAAAAAAATTACGAGAATAAAATTGAAAAATATGAGAATGAAGTCATAATATTACTACTTTACTGTTCTTTTGTCTTTGCTATATTCTCATACAGCTTTATTCTTGTAATATCATGACTATTCTAGTAATTTCATGACTTTATTCTCGCAGTTTTATTTTTTTTATTTTCTTATTGTGGCCCTACTACTCTATCCTACACCTCTTCTGCTAAACAGGTGAAAATACATAAACAGAAAATAGGTAATAATTCATTATTAGTCTTCTCTGCACTTCACCAACTGTTAAAAGGTGTAAATGTTACTAATTCGGAGCACAGTCAAGAGAGACTGATTTCATTTATTTTATCTTATCACTGTATTTCGAGTGGAGTGCAAACACAAAAATAATTAGATTTTATATGGTGGGATATAAAGAAATACTATATAACAGAAGACAGACTTGATTTTCTTAAAATATATAGTGGAATATGCAGAGAATAGGTTTAAATATTCAATAGAATAGTTTAAATATTGCTGCATTTCATTCAAGTTAAACAAGTGAAACAAATGTTTTTAAAAGATGGTTTCATCTGATTAAATGTACATGATGAACTACGCAGAAAAAATAGTCTGAAAGGTGTATTGCTTTGCAGCATATTCAGGTTGTGCGTTGTTTTATTCAAAAGTAATGAAGTACTTATTAAAGTAACTAATTACTTTTGAAAATAATTAATCAGTAAAGCACTTGGGGAAGTAATCAGCAATTAGTAACTAATTACTATTTCCAAATGACCTGACTAACACCGGTTGTGATTGTGTCTGTGTTTAGTTTGTTTTTACACAAACACACACACACACACCTGGTACTTAGGTGGAAGAAACCAGGTGTCCTTGTGGCAGTCCACACTGAAGCAGCACCGTCCCGGGATCCTGACTAGTCGAGGGAAGGGGCAGGCCGGTGAAGCAGCGGGCAGCTTGTTGCTGCAGAGCGACGTGCAGCCGACGGCTCCGTCTATGCAGGAACACTGGTGCCTGCAGCCTGCATGGAAGATCTCTCCATTCTGGTAGATCCTGTTATTGTACTCGCATGTGCGTCCCTCTGATTTTGCTGCAACATGATCATTAAAGAAAGAAAAACATTAAGTTATAACGCTACAATTTAAAGCATGAATAGAAATAGGTCTTTTGCATTTAGAGAAGAGAGATAATTTTGGTGATGATCTAAAGCAGAAAAAGTTTTAGTCTGATTTAATGTTAGACAATGACAGTATCTGTAGATATCTGGTTTAATCTGTATTTATTAAGCTCTCTTTCACCTATTATGAAAGGCTTTACAAGACTAAGTTAAGGAGCGATCGCGTACTGTATACTACACATAAAAAACACATACCAGAACAAAACTTACTTCAAAGTTTATTGAATAATGCCAATAAAGCAAAGCTGTCATCGAACAGGGCTAGGAACAAAATCCATGTCTACAAACTCAAAACAACTTCTGTCTCAAATTCCATTCATCGTTATCTGCGGTTATTGACAAGTACATGTTGAAAAGGTTTGAAAAGTTCTCGTTAAGGTCAGCTTCGTTCCTCTAAAGACTATGGTGGGTTAAACAACAACTCACAAGAATGTGGCAGGTTTGCTCCAAGTTTGGATCTTGAAGGCAATTATACACTGCTTTTCTTTTGCTGCTTGTCAGAGTTTCTTTTTGCTGTCTCTCAGGATTTTAGTAATCCTGAGAGACAGCACTGTCCTCTGATGGCCCTCCCATATGTGCAGATGATTTCACGACATCCGATAATCAATAATAACCCACCACGACTTTGCTACAGAGGTAGCTCAACACACCTGAATCAAATGAAGGCTCATTAGCAAAAAATCAATAACAACATATTTCTCAATAGACACATGATTCATTTCAATAGATAATACATCTGACAGAATATTAAATGTTCAACCTATAGAGTTCAAAACCACAAAGCATTCTGGGAGATGTAGGCAGAGGAAAGATTTTAGTTGCTCAACCTCCGGCTAAGCAAGGTTGGTGGAATCAACTAACTCACTCACTCTTTGGTTACCTAGCAACAACATGTTGAGTAAATTAAGCAACTGCAGTTTAAGATTTCCCCACTGTGTCTCATTAAAAATAAACAGCAATGGTGTGGAGTAAAAGCTATGGATAAAAGAGGAATGGTCACCCTACCAATTTGGCAATATGTCAGATATCATTGATATCAAGTGATGTGAAACGCTTACATAGTGATACATTTTTCAGCCTTAACCCAGACAAACAATGACCTTGTTGTAATACTACAGGGCTGCCTGTGGACAACATTTGTTTAATCAAAAGAAAATTGCCCTTATCAAGACTACCTACTAACCTTTCACCTTAAGAGTGAACGGAATTACACAGAGTATTTGCTAAGAAGTAAAAATAGGAAAAAAAGGAAGTGGCAGACTCCTTGTCCCCAAGAAGCAGCTATTTATAGCTCTCAGGGAAGCGCAGGCCTGGTACAGATGGAAAGCGTAATATTATCCCTGAAACCCCCATCAAGGCTATAAACCATTTACTACTTATTAAAATGAGTAAGGCTACATGCTGCTTTACTGCTGCACACCACTTTCACTTTGATTCTCATTTTGGCTTGTTAAAAATTGACCCGACATGACCAGGAGCATAAGGGAAGGTTTAAATCATATGAAAGCCCTTTTCCAAGTGAGACTTCCTCCTTCCTTCCTCACCTCGACAGACGCCCCAGGCCACTGTCACGTCGTTGCCATAATTGCACTCCAGCCCTTTGTGGTGGTCGCAGGGCTTCGTGTGGTTGCAGTCCTCATTAAGCTGTGCGGCGCACACTTTGCAGCAGCCACAGCTGTCTGGCACGGTGCTTACGCCTGGAGGGCAAGCAGGGGGCTGCGCAGGGCATTCACACACAGCTGGGCAGCTAGCAGACACCTGGAGGGATCAACATGTCAAACAAAACCCAGAAGATGTTAATGCATGCTCAGGTGTAGGAAATCCAAGCAGCTAACATGTATATATACACCTCATGCTTCTCTGACATTATTTATTGTTGACCTATCAGGCCAGTGGTTAATATTACTACTTCAATACAGGGCATAAACCAGTTATTATGTCCGTTAACTGAATATTCTATTGAATATTTTTACGATTACTTAATTAATCGGATACAAAAATTGATAGTCTGCAGCTTTCTCATTTAACCATGTAAGCCTTTTTAATACGATATTAGAAATACATAAAAAAATGCAAATAATTCATTTACTCTAAGCAGAAACATTTAATTACAAACCATCCTTCAGTCTATGCTTGATCGTTGTAGCAAACAATGCATCTGCAGCTAAAATACTCAGGCGTTTCTGCTTCACTTACAGTGTAGAGCTGACCTGTTATTTGGGCTAACTCAGGGGAGTCAAACCCATTTTCATTTTGGGCCGTATCAAAAATCTGAATGTTCTTAACGGGCCGGTTGTGTCAGAATTTCTTCATAGAACCCATTGAACTTTTTAAATGAACATTAATAAATAGCCGTTGGTTTCCGCATTCAATAAGCGTTGCTTAAAATGAAAATAATATTAAACACCTTTTTAGTCCATCCTGGATTTTGTGATTATTTTTGTGTTTTTTTTGCAATCAAATTCACAGACTTTGCAGTGCTAATTTAGAAATATTCGTAGGGAATTTTTACAATATTTGCGCTAATATTTGAAAAGTGAATTTGTTTTTTTAATCGCCGCATCGATCATGATCACGGACTATAACTTGACGTCAAGTAAGGCTGAAGCAGCAGCCACTTAAACCCAATGATTTTGGCTAATTTTGAGAAAAAAATTGCAGTAAAATCGGAAAAAAATATAGATTTTGTGTGACTTTTGCAGATTTGTTAAAAACTGGAAGGTCTTATTGATGTAATCTGGAGTCTAGAGGGCCAAATAAAAAGCTACAGCGGGCCAGATTTGGCCCCCGGGCCATGAGTTTAACACATGTGGGCTAACTGATTAATAATTGGATAGCAAAAGGTGATTAAAAGAAGATTTTTTAATTTTTTTTTTATAGAATTTGAACCAGATGAAGATAAAACTATAGCATTTAAGCAGTTTTACAAACAAAGTTTTGTTTCAATCATAAATGCAAGTTGTATGTATTTATTGTACAGTTTTGGCTTAATTATTGCTAAGTATGTTGTTTCAGCAAGTGGCCTTTTTTGAATCTTCATAATTTAGTTAACATTTAATTGATTATTAAATTAGCTGATGATTATTTCAGTAATTGATTCATCATGATTAATCCAATCATTTCAGCCCTACTTCAATATAACCCCCACCTTTGCTTAGTTGATCAATTAAGCTCCTAAAAAGTATTTTCACTGTTCTACAGTGGTTGGGTAACCATGTTTAAATATACAGATGTTGCTACATAAAATGTCCCAGGTACGTTTTCGAGCTTAAACAGAAATAACAACATACTACTGGTACTTTCAATGTCAGTCTTTGTGGAAATTCAACGCAAATATTGCAGAAAAAAATTAAAAACAGTCAAAAACCTGCATTTGCCATTATATCAATGTTTAAAACATTAGCTGGTTCTTTTTATTTTTTAGCCAAAGCTATTAAAAGTCATTGTAGAAGGTCCAGAGAGCCACTTTTGTCTGCAGACCTGACACTTTTCATGTTGAGATGGTTGATTGAGCTGATAGATGTTTAAAGCTTAAAGTATTTTTTAATAACCTAACCCGCCTTTAACATTTGTTCTTTAACCTTCATGATGCTGTTTGCTCTCTATTGTTCCCTAACAAACCTCTAAGACCTTCATGAAACAGCTGGACTTTAAATTACACACAGGTGCACTGTTTTTATTGAATATGTACTTTCAGAAGGCAATTAATTTCATTAGATTTAATTAATGGGTGTCAACATGAAAGGGACTAAATATAAATGTACGGCAGATTTTTCAGATTTTCAAGATGTAAAAAAACTTGAACTCTTTCCTTTCACTTCACAAGTCTTGATCAGGATCATATAAAAGCACCATTAAGTTTATTATAAGGTGGCAAAATGTGAAAAAGTTTGTGCTTTTGCGCTGTGTCCGGTTCTGTAAATCCAGTGCGATAAGACATTCTCCTCTTACATCAGCTCTTGTTCACTGATAAAACCTTGTTCCCTGTGCAACAAGCTGTCTTTCAGCCATGTTTCTGCATGTTGATAACCCTATAGCGAAGTGATACTTTGTGTTGGTCGGTCAAATAAAATCCCATTAAAAAGTTTGTAGTTGAACCATGACAAGATCTAATAAGAGTTCAAGGGGTGTTGAAACTTTAACAAGACACTGTTAGGTTTATTAAATCTCAATTAAATGGTTAAACAATATTCACTGGTTGCATTTCTGATGTCATTAAGCTGCCTGCTCCCACTTAGCACTGCTTTGTCAATGTTTGTGTTTTTTTTTTTTTTATAGTTCTTATGAACTTTCTTCTTTTAAAGCGACCTGCTGCTCTGAAGCTCAAGTGTCTTTTTAGATCTTCCACAACTCATTATTAACTGTGGTTAAAAATGATAAAGAATCAACAGTTTTTAAATATAGATATAATAAGAAATAGTTTTTTTTAACTGTTTCTCTTTTTTCAATGGAATAATTGATTTCCACAACTAAACAAGTAAATTAAAACTCAAAGAGAAATTACACAAAGTACCAGTAGTATTTTTCAGATTTTTTTTTCTTGTTTGGCTGGAAGCTGTATTTTTTTTTTGTTAAATATAACTTTCCATAAATATATATATATATATATATATATA
>CAEGAE010048357.1:0-16170 GCA_903067095.1 Girardinus metallicus
TTCATCGGATTAAGAGAGCAGCTGCTAAAATGCCCTTACAAAGCAGCAAACAGTTATTTGAAGCTGCTGGTGCCTCTGGAGCCTCCAGGTGGAGGATCCTCCAGAGGCTTGTTGTGCATCAACCTACTATTCAGCCACCCCTAACCAGAGCTCACAAGCAGAAATGGTCGCAGTGGGCCCAGCTGTACATGAAGATTAATTTTCAAACAGACTTGTTCACTGATGACTGCTGTGCAACCCTGGATGGTCCAGATGGACGCAGTAGTGGATTGGTGGTGGACGGCCACCACGTCCCAACACGGCTGTGACGTCAGCAAGGAGATGTTTTGGGCCGAAATCAAGGGGAGAGAATCAATGGTCAGTCCCTTTTGGGTCCCCGAAGGTGTGAAAATGACCTCAGCAAAGTTTATGGACTTTCTGACTGTCGTGATTTGGGTTTTCTCTGTGTTGATTTGAGTTTCTCTCTGTGTTAATTTAGGTTTCTGTGTTCTGTGGAGTCTCTGTGTTGTCCCATCTACCCGTTGATTGTCACACCTGTTCCTCGTTGCTCCTTGATTGTCTCCCTATGTATTTAAGTCCACCTGTTGTCTCTTGTGTCCTTGTCGGGTCCTTGTCGAAAGTCAGTTGTCTTGTGTGTCGTTGTTTATCGTCACATTCGAACTGTGAAGTCCTGTATCGGCGTCAGCTCTCGTTATCAGTCTTGTTTGTCAGTTGCTACAAGTGTATGAGGATTTGAGTTTTCTTTGTTTATTTTAGGTTCTGTTTCTTATGAGTTCCCTGTGATGTCCTGTCTCTCTCCCCTTGATTGTTTCCCAGGTGTGTCTCATTCCCTTGATTGCCCTCTGTGTATTTATGCCCACCTGTTGTCTTTGTCTGTTGTCGGGTCCTAGTTGTTTGTAAGTCGTTGGTATGTTGCCTTGTCTTTTGTTGTCACAGTCGAACTGTATTGTCCTGTGTCGGCATCAGCTCTCGTTATCAGTCTTGCTTGTCAGTTGCTACCAGTGTTAGCATTTGATACCGATCACTGTGCTGCCTGCTCCTTGGACTGTTTGAGCTGTATTTTTCATCATTAAAACCATCATTCATCTCTTTCCTGGGCCTGCCTGCGTTCCCCCTCACCACCGCAATCAACCACGAGTCATGACATTGACTGATCACTTTCTTTGATGGTTCAAAAAGAAGAGCCGTACCTTCAGTAGCAAAATCATCTTCATGCAAGACAATGCACCATCTCATGCTGCAAGGAATACCCCTGTCAATGGTTGCTATGGGCATAAAAGGGGAGAAACCATGGTGTGGGAGGTTCTCCTCAAGCAGAGGAACTGAGGGTGGGATGCAGTTCATATCAAAACAGCAGCTCTAGGAAGGTTTTCTGACATCCTGCAGAGACATTCAGCAGAAATTATCCACAAACTCACAAGTTCAATGGATGCAGGAATTGTGCAGGTGATGTCAAAGAAGGTCCTATGTTAACATATAACTCTGCTAAGACGTTTTACATTGAAATAGCTTTTGATTTTAGTACCTGTGACCACTTAATTCTGCACATTCAAAGAATGACCGTTTGCATTTCTTTATAATCCATAAGATGTATGGAAAATCTGCTGTGCATAATAATTTGAAACAGTGCATTTTGAGGTTTTTATTTTAGAAAAAAATACTGTTCTCATTGGAAGGTTTGTTCAGTAAAATTTTATTTATTCTGCAGTAGTTCATGACTTGACAATTAAACTGACCATCATTTGCATTGACCACTTAAGAAAATCTGAGAAAATATCACTTGCATAATAATTTGGAACATGGTGTAGAACTGTTTACAAATCCTGTGACACCTTCAACAGTCAAAACAGAAAATTAGAAATTAAGGACTAACATTCATAAACTTTTGATCATTTTTGTGGCTATTGTTCTTGAAAGTAGCATTGACTAATTTGCTTTTCAAAACCAACCGTCACTTATGGCTTTTGGTAACCTAAAAATATTTGATGTCATAAATCATAAACTTCAATACAAAATGAGTGAAATGTATGTGTTATTTGTGGAATTAAAGCCCAGAAGTGAACTAATTCTACAAGCTGTTATGATTACGGGTGTTTCTGTTCACAGCCTGCCAGTTCTTACAGATTGTTGTAGGTCGTTCTGCCTCTTTACTGTTTCAAACTTTTTCAGTTTGTCTGTCAAACATGAAATTTGAGCTTTTTTGTGACCATTAATTTTCCCAATTCATGGCTAAATTTCACAAATAAACTGGATCACAATGATATGAAATGACTTGTTTACGGACATCAACTGGGAGCAGGAAGTAATTAATGGCAATGAGGGAGTGGAAGACGGGAGTAAAATTCGAGTCCTTATAGAACATCCAATGCCTTCATTAAGCTTTTAACCTTTGATCTTCTGAAGCTGAGTCGTTGTGTTTGGATTTTCTGACCTGTCTCAGCCTGTTTCAAGCTGCCCACTCAGAAAGGGGCTTGAACTGTCTCTGGATATGAGAAATGATCAGCTGCAGCCATGAGATGGGCTGGCACTCAGGCTGGAAAATATACCATGCTGTGTCCACTGATCCTGCTGCCAACTTTCACATACATTAGCTCTTTACATGTAGAACGGACGCCACGCAGTCAGGGCACAGGGTGTCGAGGGAAGCAGAACTAAAAAACCATTTTTTGTGGAACTATTTATTTAAAAAACCTCGATATCACAGACAATATTATGTATAGAGCATTTTGCTGTTTGATCAGGTAAGTTGATTGAAATTCGACCTGTTCAGAAAATATCAAAGAATCGTCTAATAGAATATCACACAGCAGAAAACAAAAGAATGAAACAAAACCAAAAAAATAAAAATATCAATACATTAGTTATGTAATATGGATTTTACTGAGTTGATAAAGGTGTGGTTGTTCCCATCATTGTTGCAGCAAAATGAAAGGAGGATTTGCCTAATGATGAACAAACTCTTGGGTCTCCTAATGTGCAGTGCAGCTGTTCCTTTTACAGCTGTGGTGTTCTAAGATTAAATGAGTTGTGCATTTGTATCATAAAATAAGTTTTACAATATTGTTGATAATATAGTTTTTATTTAGCCTTAGTCAGGCTGTAAGCATGAATTTTAAAATACGTTATTTGAAGCTGCACTGTTCTTTTGAGGGTGGCTAAAATATATTTGTGTTTAAAGTATCAGTTTGCTATAGAATGTTAATTCAACGGGATTCGTGGTGATGCCCTGGTCACATTTGTGTACATGTAACAATGTGACCTTGGTTTCCAATGACCTCAGATGAGGAAGTGAGAAACTGCTTGTGGGTTGGGGTGATCATGCTTTAACCTGCCACTGCAGCTGCAGATCAATATTACTTCCTCTGAGTATTAGAGGTCAGCGGTCAGAAGTTGCAAACAACCCCATTAGAGAAACTTTGGAGCCACCATGTTGTTCTCCTCAGCTCAGTGACAGTCTGGGTCCTTCACCCGCTGCACAACCTCCAACACCATCCAGCCTCTCAGACTGGAATCCAATTAAGTGACCGCTGCTGTTTGGTTTCTGTCAGGAAACAACCTGATATTCCTAATAAAACACGCCTGAGTGAGCTTCAGGTGACAGATTGGAAGAAAGAGCCTAGCGACAGGATGAACGTTTTTTTATTAACTGGGTAAACAGGTTTGGTTCAGGGAATGTTTGCAAAATAGAATTTTGTACATCTTTTTTTTTTGTGTGTGTGAGAAAGAAGAAGTTTCCATGGAAACTAAAACTATAAAGATTAAAGGATATACTCTAAGAGAAGAATTAAAATACCCTTATTTTATAAGTTAAAGGTGTAAATATACAGCTATGAGACGTAGCTGTGTCATATATATCATGTACACTGTAACTATACAGTTCTAACTGTATTGTAGCATTAAGAAACACTTAGCAACTCATTGCAATCGTAATCATTCATACACAGATGTAAACATTTTCTAACCAAGGCTGTGCAATATGCATTCATAATACACTGAATTAATAATCTTCTATTCAACACACTTTGCTGTTGAGGGCGTCACTTTATAACATTTTATTTGAATGTGAGTGAATACATGTCAAAAGAATGTTTTTTTTAAAGCTAATGAATTTTATGTGGATAGCTGAAACACTGAGCTTCTGAAACTCCAGCTGGTGACATCCAGCTACAGACTGGAGTTCTGCTGCTCTCAGAGAGGCTACACAATAAATGTTTCAATGAAAAACATTAAGTAAGTAATATTGCTCCTCTTATTTACAGTGCAGTTTTTGTGAATTCATCTTCTTTGATTTTTCTGTGGAACTTAATGCCAAATTATTGGCAGAAAGTTTGCTTACTTCATGTTTTTTCCCCTAAAATATTCAAAAAGTATATTTTGGTAAGCTGAAGTTACTTTGTGTCTATGCTACTATCTAGCATTTCCAAAGCACCCAATCTTGGAAATAATGCATGCTGTTTATTGAGACTAATGTTTTCTACACATAAAAATACTAAAATATTTGATCAATTGTTTATATTACGTCCCATACAACTTTCCTACATGCTGACGCTCCTTGTCTATCCTGCTCCTACAGATCAGGACATACTCCTGAAGTGTGACTCTTATTTTCAACACAGTCTGAAGCGTCTCCAACCATCCAAAAGAAACAAAATCCTGTTGTTGTCTTGGCTTTGTTTGGTTTTGTTTCAGGCTGCTTCTCACTTGATATTGGACAGGTGCTGAGAGATTTCTCTGAGTCAAGCACATCCTCACCTTCAAGCTTAATTAAAAATCCGATTTATTGGATCAAGAGCAGATGTGCTGGTTACTGTGTCTCATTCTTATCACTGTGTAATATGTCCTAATCCACTTCCTCCATCAATTTCACATACTGTTTCTCAACCCACTACACTTATCTGAGTTTTATCAATTGCCTACTCATTTGAAGGAGCTGTCTGAGTCCAGGTGTTGACCGGCTCTGTGCTGTCAAATCATTTCAGTCTGGCATCATGTTTCCGAAAAGTCTAGCAGAATAAACTCTGATTACATTTAAATAACATGGAGTTCCTGTGGCTGGGCCTCTGCAGACACTTTACTATTAACCAAATTCTAGGAAAAAACTGCAACATGGTCTTTGTGTCAAAACATCCTGTAGGTAACCCTCTTTCTGTGTGCTTCAGTGGGGGTGGGTACAAGTATGTCCTAAACAAAAATTTTAGTGGTTGGTTTACTTTTGTTTGGTGTCTTAATGTTCTTTCTGTAAGCTAAATGCGACTGTGAAGGTACAGTAGCTAAAATTGAGCATACAGACATTTAACTAGTTAAATCTAGTCAAAATATTTACCAAACAGAGTAGAAATGAAGCAAAAGTTGCCACTTCACCTTCTCTGGATGTCACACAACCTGAGCCTCCCCATCAGTCAGGCTGCTGTCATGGATACCTAAAGTTGTGGATGGAAGACCAGGATCTCCATCTGCCCCTCCAGCCATGCCCACCTTCCCACATCTGCTGACTTACAGCCATACCACATACATATGTACAAATATACATTAAAATCTATGTAATAATAAAAAAACAGTTGAATAAACTAGGTCTGAGATAAGAAATCAATAGTTTATTGGATGTGTTGGGAGGCAGGAGAAGAGCCCACGAGTTTTCCATAAGGAGCTTCAGAGTCGAGAAATCAGAAATCTCATTTCCACGTCACAAGGTAAATCTGGTGTCTATTCACCAACCAGCTGTAAACATGAGGTGTATAAATTGCATGTAGAAGAGAACTCAACCTGAAGTTGGTTAAATATGGGAGGAAGAGAATTAGGATTAATAGAACAAGGCCACAGAAGTTGATTTCTGTGATTAGGCTTAAAGAGATTTTCACATCTGGGATCATTTACATCCCAGAAACAACTCAACCACCATGACCAACGTCAATCTAAATACCTCCAAAAAGTTTTGATTTTAAAACTTAGCTGTTTATCATGTCCACTCCTGGTCCCTCCACAGTACCCAAGTAAAGATTGGACAGGAGCTAAAAATCAGAGAGACATTTGACACATATTTATGAGGCTCTTTCTCCAACCTTGATTATAAAGTTCTACAATGAAAATAGATGGCATGTTTAAAAAGTATGTCAATAAAAATGTTACACCATCATTCCGGTCCCCAATTAATGCACCATAAGAAGATTTAATGACAGCTGGCCTGTCACCCAGATATCTGTGGTCAGGAAATCCTTGAGGCATCTGAAGGACATTGCAGACTCTCCATCTGTTCCTCCTACAGTACCAGGCAAACAGGTTGGCAGACCATACAGTTAACTCTAAGCTACATTCCACCCTCCATCTTCGATATCTAGGGACGTAAGCCAGGATACTGTTTGTGTGCTTCAACTAGACCTTCTACCCCATAACTTATCACTTGCTTCCTAACTGACTTGTAATTAATATTTGAGGTGCATAAATTGTCCAATTTTTGCACAAAAATATAATTGAATGAACTCCAGACTCTTGCAATTGCAGTCTTTCCTTTAAAAAGAAATCCAATAAAGATCACCAGTGAATAAGTTTGTTGAAGTAACAAGTGATTAAAAAGAAAACCTCACCACAATCCTCAACTTCTTCTTCATGGTGTGACTCGTGTGATGCAAAAAAAGTTTTTCAAAATTGGCTTCTCTCTATTAAGCAAATTCATTCAAATTGTGTAATTCCATGGTCAGTGGACTGAAGAGGAGAACCAACACCAAAATTGGACGTTTTGACTGGCATCAAATATAGAGATCCGACCCAGGTACCAGTCGGAGAATCAGTAGCTCTCCTGGCATTAAGTAATATTTTGCTTTCCTGGGCCTGTGGCCATTGGCAACTACTTTATCCAACCATCCATTGTCTATGCTCACTTAACCTTGCAGGATAATGCTGCTAATTTCTAGAGGTCATTGGCTAAGAGAGACTGTACACCCTAAATGGGTCAGCAGTCCATCACAGGACAACAGATACACAGGACAAACCACCACACACACACACACACACACACACTCATTTATCAACAATTATTTATTTCTTTTCACCCCATGGATTTCTTTCTCCTCACCCAGATAAAACGTTGCCACTGTGCATAGCAGTGGAGACAGGCGGCCTTGTCTGATGAATGACAATTGCTTATATGTCACATGGAGAACACATGCAGCCCATCATTACAAGTCTTGACATGTGAAAGTTTTTTGACTTTTGAGTAGTTTGGCTTTGTCTCTCTTAGTTTATGACAATAGGACACATTTACTTTATCAGGTAACATACCATCATCTATGTAAAAAAAAAAATCCATGGTGACCAATGTTTAAACCAGTATCTCTCCAAGACAATGCTATTGGCTTAGGTTTTGCTTCAACTAACCATATGTGTTCATTTTCATCCAAATGGTCTCAGAGCTCATCTATTAAGATGGGTCTCTCTTCAGATTGAATCACTACAGGAGCTACTCTTGCCATCACATTATTCTTCTAACATATAAAGTACTTCTGGATAAGCGCTTTTAGGTATTTTTGTGTCTAGACTCTGTATTCTCAAGTACCAATCAGTTTCTGCTCCTATATAAGGAGAGGTTTCCTTTCCAGTTTCACTGCAACTTCATGCACACACATTATGAGGGACTGCAAAAAGAAAAGTCACAATGTAGGCGATTGTCAACTATTTGCTTATCCAGGAGGAACAACTGCTGCAAATCAATAGCTCCATTTTCATTTTAAATGTGCGCAAAACAAATTTCCCAATAATGGCGTTTCCACTAAGTGATCAAAATCACATATGAATAATTTTTTTTTCATTCAATAAGTCATTAAAAAACACACAGCACCATCATCCTCCAACTACTTCCTGTCGTCTTTTTCTTCATCTCAACAACTGGTTGTAGAACAAGAGAATCATGTGATGCGAAAAAAAGTGTTTCCATTGCAGTTTTGTGAAATAAAACAATTTTTATTCAGTCAAAAAAAAAAAAAAAACACGTCGTCCTAGCTCCAAAGCTTTTTATCAAAAAACAAATTTTCTTGACGATGAAGAAATTGTGGACATTAGAGCTGCAGCAAATATCCAATGAGTTGTTTCATAAAGGTAAAGTGGATCGTGGAGAACAAGAACCAGAAGATTGCGTGAGGAAAACACAAATATCCACTGGTAACTTCTTAGAGACAAAGTGAGTGCTAGAGACAATCAACACGGTTAATCAATGAACAAAGTGTGAAGGTTCATCATCTCCTTAAATCCACACCTCACACAGAGGAGGCTGATGGGAATCTGTCTCACAAAATCACACATGAATAAGTTTGATAACGTGATCTGTTATTAAAAATGTGGCCCCATCATCCTCCAGCTACTTCCTGTCGTCTTCTTCTTTGTGATTTGCTCCAGTGGTAACATCTGGTTGTTGATCATGTGACTTGTGTAAAAAGTGCTGCATTGTATTTTTGCAAAACAAACCCATATGATACGGCTAAGAACACCCCACCTCATGCTAGCACTAAAATTAGTGTGTTTCCGTTAGGCAAAATTATTTACGAAATGTCAAATTGCGTAAATATTTGATTAATGGAAATTTAGCAAGCATTATGTTCTGAATTTGGCTGAATACTAAAAAAAAAAAGCCAACAAAAGAAATGAACAGGAAAAGGTATAATTTCTTGTGCAGCATGTAGCCTGCCTGCTACAGATGACCCTGTGAGTACTGGGCCGGGCAGCCCACTGCAATTATCATTCAGCATGAGTGAAGGACTCTGTTTGATATCTGTCAAGGTAATTTAGGGAGAATGATTGAACAGAGCTTTGATTTTTTTCCCTCCAGGGTTGTGATTGACCCCTCTGCACATGGAGTTGCCTTATCTCAGCTACAATGTGTTTGTGAAAGAGTCTAGAAGGTTTAGAAAGAGAAAAGCTCAAATATTTACCACGACAACTTTTGATTTTAAGTGATGTAAATTACTTCTTAAATTATTTATATCAGACCTCAACTTCCTACATTTCTTGTGTAACAGTATCATCAAGTACAGGAACATTGTTGCAATTGTTCAAGCTAAAACACCAAGTAATTTCAGTAAACGAAGAACAACTTTATTCTTCATTGGAATCAAAAATGCACCAGACTGTTAGTTTGTGCAAAAGTGAAACCTTTTACATAGGTAAAAAGCTTTGTGGTTTTAATGTTATTTTCTATGTGCTGGGATTGTTGTGGGGGTCAAGAGAATGTACAGTAAACAGGAGCTTTTGGGACCCTGTTCTAACTTACACAAGTACATCACTACTGGTGAGCACTACAGTCCCGAAACTAAGGAAAAAAATGTTGTGAAAGCAAACTGTGCACTCAGGATAAAAGGCTCCTGGGTCGTTCACTGGACTCAGTCTATATATTTGCATGAACTGCTAATCCTCTCCAGTCCTGAGTGGAGATCCCAGTCCGGAAAACAAACGGCTCATGGAAATCACTGAAATGTTTTTACCAGCTGCCACTGACCATATAAATTAGTGATTTAAAAAAAAAAAAAAATCTATAAGTTTTGTCACTAGGATGAGGTGTGTTTACGGTCGTATCAAAATTTGATCATTTTGCAAAACTGCAATGGAAACATTTTTCTGCATCACACAAGTCACATGATCAACACCTGAATTTTGCCACTGGAGCAAACCACAAAGACGTCAAAGATGACGGCGCAGCGTGTTTCTGAATGACTTAATTTCATGAATAAACATTTTCACGTGACTTTATTTGCGTTTCTTATTCAATGGAAAGACGGTGATTGCAAAACCGTTTTTGCAGTTACTGATAAAAACACATTACGCAGTGAGTGTATTCATATTTCTGAGCATCTGTGTAAATAGAGGGTGTAGAACAGACTGTTGGTATCTCTGAACACCAGAGAATACACATGGGCTCTGCACTGTTTACACATTCAGAGGATTCTGGAAAAGAAGAGCTTAGGTAAAAACTGCTGGTGACCTTCTGTCTGTTCTGTTGAACATCTCAGCAGCACAGTGGAAATGATCTGGAGGATCATCAGCACCAAAGAAAGGAAATCATTTCTTGCTTCTGCTGAGAAAATGTTTGACTGAAGCTGCTTCAGTCAAACAAGCATCAGTAATAATGTTCTTATTATCATCTTCAGCATTACCTTTTTGAATGTATTCACCTCTACAAAGCAGTTTAAGCAACAGTCAACAAGAGTCAGAAGGTAAAAATTAGAATGCCAGTGCTGCAAATACTGGGAAAGAAATATGTATTTAAATAATTTTGTGAGTTCACCCTCATGAGTTTAAACATTATCATTGGTATTAAAACATGTTTTCTCCCTTTGCAGGTTTCTTCTCTTTCTGTTTTTTCATTACAAACATATTGTTGTTGTTGCCAGGACAATTTTCAAAGGGGACGAGTTTGGTTAGGATATCAAAGAAAATGAACATTAACATATTTTCGGGTTTTTGTGTCTAAATTATCTTTGTCTGATATTAAAATTTGGTCAGAGATTTAAAACATCTAAATTTGATGTTTTAAAGTAAAACCATAAGAAATTTTTAAGGAGCCTCTGTGTAAAGAAGTTACATTAATAAGCCTTTTTACTAATGTTTCCTATGATAAGATTGATTGCACTATGAAAGCTCAGGTTTATGCCGGTTGGATTATTAAAAAGAAATATAACATTTTAGAAAAAGCCTCTCATCTTGTAAAATGTTCCTTTATTAAAACACATATTTTAAAATAACTCCAACAAAGTAATTTGTAAATTAATAATGTAGAGTTAAAAGTGCTGACCAAAGACTATAATTCGGTCTAGTTAGAAAGGCCAGAAGGAGCCTGTGATAACAAGGTCAGTCATCAGGCAGGAGACAGCCCGCTGCGAAAGGGCAAAATATTATATTTGCTTCTCTCAGAGCAGCAAATCATGTCAGAGCAGCACAAAAAAGATGGTAAATGCCAGTTTTTCCAAATACTGTCATCATTTCTGCTCGGAATACAAGGTGTAAATCTAATCAGAGGCCTGTATGTTAGCAATAAAGCAGGAGCGGCGCTTGGAGGAAAAACGGAGCCATCGACACACACATACATAAAGAACATCGAAAAACAAGTTTAACTAGAACAAATGTAATTACTAGTTTGTTTTTTACCAGGATCTATACAGACTTAAATTTATTGTCAAAAAGATTTCGTTTTATAACATATAAATTAAAAGAATAAATTTAAAGTATTTAAGAAAATCAGTAATTTATTGAAGTCAGTCAATGTGGGTTAAACCAGATGTTTTTGTAGATTGTATAAAAGCATTTTTCTTGCTTAGTGACGAACTCCAGCTGCTCCTCACAGCACCGTGCTGTCACCAAGAGGGACGATCACATGTCGACACACAGCTTCACCCACTACAGAGACAGAGATAATATATAGAGAATATTGAACAGGCCCAGAATCTGTGTGGTGGTGGACTCAGACCTGAACCTTCAGAGCCGCATACAAAAAGAAAATCACCTGAAGAACATTTCCAAGAGTAAAGAACTAATCTAGTCAAAATCTAGATCTAGAGGAAATCAACCACACACTTATCTATACTCAAATTGATGACTGCAACACTCTTTATGTAGAGATCCAGAAGCTTCACTTTTTTCCCTCCAAATGTAACAATGGCCTTTTTGATCACTCGCGTGAATTTTGTTTCATCAGACCAGAGGACATTTTTCAAAAAATTAAGATCTGTGCAAAATATGTCCTGACATTTTATGTTGTGTTGGAGTTTTGGCTTCTTCCTCTGTGAATGGTCTTTCATCGTATGTCACTGCAGGATTTCTCTGACTCACTTAAGAGCTTCACCAATTTTTTTAAAAGGAAACGGTTAGTTTGATTTAATGTCAGACAAAGAGCCGTTCAAACGTGTATTTTTTTCTCTTGTCTATGGAAATGTCTGGTTTCAACTGTAAACCCAGAAGCTTTTGTTACCTGGAATTTCCCAGAGGTCTGAGAACTGCACTTGTTTTATATAATCAGATGATGTGGCTTTAAAAATCACTAAGACTTTCAAGATGAGCATCTGTTGCTGTGACAACCATGCAAACCATGGAGCTAATTCTTTGAGGCAAACTGGAGGAAGATTTATGAGCACATTTGCGTGTTCTCATGGTGTGACAAGGAGAGCGATGACCCAGTTGGTATCTGCCTTACGTTTAGTGCTTGATAGATGAAGCCGTCCAAACGTGACTGTACCTAGCTTAATCCACTGGGCCAGCAACCGCTGGGTGAACTTTATATACCCTTTCTATTGACAGTGTTGACTTATTGGAAGTGTTGAAAATATCGGCCTTTTCGCCAACCAACTACTGCTGCTCAGCTGGTTTTCACAACCACCTTTAGCTGGTCAATTCTTCTGAGCAATTTTTGGGATATGATTTTATTCACATTCATGGTTGTTTCTTTAAATGAGTTAAGCTAACAAAATGGAGTATCTACAGGAATGGTGGCTATAATCTGTGTTTCAATGTTTTAATGTGACAGCCGAACAGACAGAACATAAGGTAAACAATAACGATATCAACCCAAAATTGTCACAATTCCATCCAAATTTAATCTAATAATTTTGTCAGTTGAGTTCCAGTAACTTGTTCCAACTTAGTTAAACAATATTTTTATTTACAATATTTTCTCTCCTCCCTGGTTCTCCTCTTCAGTCCACTGACTATGGAATTATGCAATTTGAATGAATTTGCTTAACAGAGAGAAGCCAATTTTGAAAAACTTTTTGCATCACACGAGTCACACCATGAAGAAGAAGATGACAGGAAGTAGTTGAGGACCGTGGTGAGGTTTTCTTTTTATTCACTTGTTACTTCAACAAACTCATTCACTGGTGATCTTTATTGGATTTCTTTTATAGGAAAGACTGCAATTGCAAATTTGTGTTTTTTTGACAAAGGTTTGGACACATTTTTAGTGGAAATGCAGGTAGTCACGCTATCTAACAGTAGATTCAGAGGACACTGTGCTTGATACAATGAGTTTATCGAGTCACATTCATTATTATTCTCTCATAATAAACATTTTCGAACTTTATTCCTGTTTCTTCTCAGAGCATTCATCAATATTGATCAAATATTTTAACAAAGTCATGACACTTACAGTACAGAAGTTTTATTTTGGTCTTGTTGATCCAAACCTTAACGGCGTTTACAGCAGCCGTCATTCTTGAATGAACCTAAATAGTGCGAATATCATTCAGCTCTGCTGATTTTGAAACATCAGACTCTTGAAATGCAAATTTTAATCTTCGTCTTTGCGAAGCTGTAGAAGTCATAAATTATTTGAAGTGTAATTGTGCAGAACTTGTGTTTCACTTCAGGTTTTCAAAGATCGCTCTCCTTCAGAGCCACAGCCAGAACACAGCACTTAAATTTCTGCAAGACAAACAAACCTCCAGTGGTGATGTTATTACCTTTTCTGGTGTAAATCGAATGCAGCTTAGGCTGAGTGATGGACCGCAGCAAGACAAATCTCGGTCTTCTGAAAACTGCTGACTTTAAGGCAAAAAATGGTAATAGATTTCCAAAGTGAGGGGCCATTACGGGAGCAGCATGCAAATGATGGGTGAAGAAATAATCTACAAGGTGTTATTGAGCCCTTGGTGTAGGAGGAAGGGAAAGCCTCTTTCCATTCGCCTGCAGAGGCACCGTAATGTGCGGCTTGTAATTAGATATTGATTCACTTTGCCAATGACTATTTCAAACCAGTGTCCTCCTTCTGTAGAGCGGGGGATGCATAACAGCCTGAATACATCCTGAAACCACTGAAACATCTTCATGCTGATAATAAATGGTTTCAATAGCAACTGATGCATAAATGTGCAGTTGGTAATGTGTTAGCCTTAAATAAAGAGTTTCTTTAACCTTCAAAATCATTTTATTTTTCAACTGTAATCACACGAAAGTAGAATCAAAGCACAAAGTTTCCTTAAGAAAACTTAATTTAGACATAAGTGGTCACTGTTAGCATGAAAAGGTATTGACTTGACGAATATCCATTTTGTTTGACTAATGCCTGCTGTTTTTTTCTGACAATATGGAAAATGAGATTTTGTAGCTCATCAGTCATTATTTCCTCCTCTTCTCAACTTGTAGGTAGAGTCATGTAGACCGAATAGAGTCTGTGAAAAACAAACGTGACAGTTCAACCATGAATCAGTAACCATTTGGAAACTGACTCTCAATCAGCCAGGAGTAATAAAGCATTACTTCCCTCAAAAGAAAGTTTTGTCTTTGCATTATAAAATATTTGAAGGACAAACTAAGTGTCAATTAATCTTAGCAAATCTTAATTTAGAGCTAATTTGCTTCACCATTTACAATTCATACTGAACATCATTTTGCATGTTCTATTTTTGTTTTAGTTCCATCAATATTTTATCTTTTAGTTGAGTGTGACTAGCCTAGAGAGTTTATTGATTAAATGCTTAACCGTAAGATTGAATTCTTTTTGTTAATAAACTTTTGTTTTTTAGAGAAAAGATGTTCCAAAAAGCTCCAGTGCTAAACCTTCAGCAGGCTGGCATTAATGAACAATAAGTGAAACTAAACTACTATTTTCTTGATAATGAAGAGGTTAAGTTACTAGTTTTATTAGAAAATGCATAAAGTTTCAGAGCTAAAGTTGACTCCCACTGTAGCACAACAGAAAGTTCAGCTTAAAGGGCCAGAGGATAAGCAACCGGAGCTGCATATGCAGGTGGTGAACATTAACTGTCAGATTGATGCTGCAGGTCATGATCACATAGCATCTTCTACTATCACACCACAGTCAGCGCTTTGGCTTCTTGGGCTCATCTGTCAGGAGTTTGATTGGTCTACACTTGCTTAAGCTGATGCATCTGGCCTCCTAAATGAAACAGACAGCCAAGGCTTTACCTGGGTGATTTGGGCAGGAACTGACTCAGCAACCTGTCCTAATGGCTTTCAGCCTCAATGTATGGCTTAAACTAAAGAACAGGAGCCTGCTTTTCAAAGTCATGAGTGGAACCAGCAAACATATGTCTTGGAGAGTATTGGCTATGAAACTGCGTTTTTAAATGCATTAAATTTTCTGGTTTTATTTACTATATTGCTGCTGATCTCAGTCAGCACCAGCCCTCTGAGAACCTCGATTTATCTTTTATCCATTTACTTTTTTTCTCTCTCTCAGCTAAGTTCTTATTTCCGTCAACCTTTTCTTTTTTATCCTACAAGAAAACTGAGTTACAACCTTTGACCTTTGGTCAGTTCAGTGCTGCCAAACAATTTGGACAGATTACTTTTACTAATAATACTAGAATTAGAATTTCTGTTAACAGAATATTGATAAGGTTCTGCATACATTGGTAATGGAAACATCTGCTGTCTTCATTGATTTTATAAAGATATTTTCTGATCTGTTTGCTGTGTCAGTGTGTCTGACATGAGCTGATGTATTAACTGTCTCATAATTTGGACTGCTTCTAACCATTTTCTCTCAAATTCAAAATTTAATATGATTCAATGTTTTTTTGGATTGTAAAATCAAAATATCTAAACACCTTTCAAACATTTGCAATCAGTCCTTCTGAATACATGTTTACTCTAAAAACTATGGCCTTGTACTCTTGTTCCCCAAACTATGTGATTTTTATACAAAGGTTTTTTTATTAATCCTCCATCACTGAATTTTAACAGCTGGATATTATGTGGTTCACTGTGAGTGAGTCTTACAGTCAAAATGTAATCCCACTGCGTACAATCTTACTTCAGCACGAACGCATCCTTCAGAATCTCATCTATGCATCCAGTTTTCTATTGGGAAACATTCAGAAAACCTTTAAAAAAAATAAAGATTCATACATTTTTGACTGATTGCATACATTTTTACCACTCTTTGAGATAAATTGTATTCATTATCTCCCTTCCCTAACTATCATTTGCATGGAAGTTGCTAAGTTACCACATGCCGTTGTATCAGAGCCAATATTCATATCTAACTACAGCCGAGAACTGCTATATTTATCATGCAGATTATTAAAGTCAAAGAGCTGTGACATAACAAAATACATCATCATTTGAAAAATAATTTGCATATATATTATAAAAAAAAAAAAATTCCCTTCTCACCCTCTGCGGGTGGTCTCTTTCATCCTCTGAGCTCGGGTCCTCTACCAGAGGCCTGGGAGC
>CAEGAE010048360.1:0-30334 GCA_903067095.1 Girardinus metallicus
GTCGTTCTTTTGTTTTTCCCTTCCTGCCATTTTTTTCTCACTTTTTTTTCTCTTTTGTTTTGGGAAAACGCCTCTTTCTCTCCTCCCCCCCCTCCCCCCCCCCCCCCCCCCCCCCCCCCAAACAGTGGAGAGACAGCATTAAAAATAATGAGCCCTTCAGCTCTTTTGCAGCCAGTCAACAGGTTGTTTTAGTCTGGCACAGACTGCTCACTTTAACTGAGCAGAGGTTTAACAGTTTTTTTTTTGTACTTTATGATTTAATAGTGTGAGAAAAATTCCCAGCTAAAGCACATATGTCTCTAATAGCCCATGGAGAAGCAGTTAACCACAATCCCGTTGGTGTTGTCCGAAGGCGGGTGCTGTAGTTGGGTAATTTTGTGGGTCACAAACGGGGCAGGAAATTGACATTTTCCACTGACTGTATAAAGTGACTGACCACATATAACCCCCTCCCTCCAATTTCACTTTGTAAGTTGTAACAGCCAGATGCTTTATGACTTTTTTTTTTTTTTTTTTTTTTTACAATACTTTATTGGAAAAAGAACACTTGTTAGTTTCAATCTGGGACCTAGACCAGGATTGGATCCATATCCAGAAAAGGAATGTGGCTAATGGTTACAATTTTCATGTTCCACCTTGGATGAATTCCCAATGTACAATGGCTGGTGTTTGAATAAACCTGCAGATACAAGATTAACTATGTGAAACGTAATTGATATTTATGTATTTGTGTGCTTCGGTTGCACTTGGTCTATTTTTTCTGGAGGTACATACCCAGTGATGTTGCCAAAGCACTGCAGCATTAATGAAACCATTAATCGATCTTTTTTTTTTCATTCACTTTTTTTGTTCTTTCCAGTTGTCAATAGCACTGGTGCAGTTATTAGGTCAGTGTATTTTCCACATGCAGCTTTTTCCACATGTAGGACGCTAACTGGAGTAGGCTAACGGGTTCAAGTAGCCTCCAGGCGAGCACAGACGTCCAGTGATTTAGCATTGTCCCAAAGTGAAAAAGTCACAACTCATGTCATAGGAAAATATATAGTTTTGAGTAGAAAAAGATGGTTCTCTCTCACACATGCTACTATACCTTACACGCTTTAAATGCACTCACCTCGACACGCTGAATACTTGGAGCGACAGAGAGAATTTGCACAGATGTCATAGCGGTGGCTTAAGAAATGTTGCTAGCAGTTGCTAAATAAAGTGGAGTTTGTTCATTTGACTAGGGCACACGCAACAGATATAAATGTCATAAATTTGATATACCTGGGCAAGGCTTTAACTGATAGGTGGAGACAAAGTGCATCCAATCTGTTCTTTACTATGTGGAAAACACTTTGACCAATATTAGTTGGAAACATTCGCCGCCTTGGTTGCATGAAGACCACAAGCAGTTTGACGTAAATTCAAAGCAGTCTACAAGGAGTAAACATCCAATACTGTGCAGAGGAGCTTTTTGCTTTTATGCACATTCACTCATCTCAGCATGTTAAATGCTTGGAGTAGCTGACACAACATGGGAGTTGGCCATTTTCTAATTTTTGTCAGAGTGAGGCCACTCATAAACTGTATGTAGAGTATATAACTTTTAGTCCAAAATATTTAGGTAATCATTAAGTATTTGGGGAGGAAAAAAAAAAAGCTTTGTCTCGAATAACTACAAAACATCAAGTTTTATTGTTTTGGGTTTTTTTTTTTAAGTGATTGACTATTGAGGAATTCCTCCATAATTGACTTAGTATAAGTGGACCACAGAATTAAAATCAGCTCATAGCCCCATGCAATATTTTAGTAGCCCTGTAGACACTACATTTGAAGGACACAATAAATCCTTTGTTGCAAACACTGCAAGTTTGAATCTGTCCAAATCAAGTTAAAAAAACAAAAGCAAACTTGGATGCCTTTCTTTCTTGACTATGTGTGCAAGCAAAAATCCAGCACAATTCACTGATGCTCAACTTTTCTCATAGCTCCTGACCTCCTTCTCCTTTCCCTGCTTTCGCTTTGCTCTCTGACGAGCAAGATGCAAACTAATTTTGTCATCTTGGCTGCTGAATTGGGTCAACGTTTTTTTCCACAGCCAGCTGGACCAAGAATATACTCCCGAGGCTGAAAAAAGATTAGCTCGCTGCTTCTGTCTGTGTGAAAGTATTCAGGCGGACAAATAAATCGTCCATTTATTTATGCCTGTAATCTAAAATCGGACTAATTGTACTGTGGTTCAAGTTGGCACTGGCATTTTATGTAAGAAAACAGAAATTATCCTTTTAGCAAATTATCGTGCCTTGAGAATCTCTGTATACCTCTTGAATGTTTTTCATATTTTGCACACATCGTATCCTCTCATTTGGGTGTACTTTATTGGGGTTTTATGTGGAACGACACAAATGAGTACAAAGCTGCAGTGGAAAGAAAACTGCATTTTTATTTTATTTATTTTATTTTTTTCACTGTGTTGAGCACTTTACTGTGTAATTACTGCTAAAAGTTTCATGGTTCTCAACAATTTTGAGAAGTCTTGTTTGCAAAATAGCTCGAGCTGAGGCAATGTGGATGGATTGTGTCTGTGAATAACAATGTTTATGAGAATGTCAGTTGGATTTTGGCCTGGTGTGTGAACAGTTACATCTTTGAACATGACGTAAACCGTTCCATTGTAGCTCTAAATGGACATTATGCATTATTATCCAGCTGGAAGGTGAACCTCCAAACCAGTTTTGGTTTCTTTAGCAGCCTATATCAGAATTTCTTCAAGGTTGCCATGTTTTTAGCTTTAGTTTACTTTCCATCAACTCTGACAAAAGTCCATGTCTCGACTGAAGAAAAGCGTCCCAACAGCATGAAACTGTCCCAACGTGTGTTTCACGGTGCTTATGATGTGCTATATGTAACGTTCACCCACCACATTCAACCCTCAGATGATCATGTTTCATGTTTGCTGTGTCTTATTTAGAAATTTTGTGCTAGGAAAAAGTTTCACGGTCATGGAATCCACTTGAAAGCCTCTATAACTGTTTGTTGTTTTTTGTTTGTTTGTTCGTTTTTGAGATATGATTATTTCTTTTGTGTTATTTTCAATCAAAAGTGAACACGTGAAGGAACTAATTATGGCTAATGTGTCTCTCTGGCAGACAGTTTAGCTTAAAGGCAGGTACTTCATCAAGCTGTGCTTTTAGCGTGATGACAGGCTGCATGTCAGAACCAACCTCAACCTGAAACACTCACTACCCTAACTCATATCTCATTATGATAACGTGACATTTTTGAAAAGCAGGTCCTTAAAAGGTATTTCCAAATTGACGTATGAGAGATATTTCATCCGCAGTCAATAGAGTGTTTCTGTAGGGTAATTAAACCACGTGACGTAGTTGCTGTCTACTAATTGCGAAAAATGTGAGACAAGTGCTGTTTTATGTCGTGAGGGTGAGGAGCGTGGAGGAAACTGACGGGCGACAAAAGCAATACGGACGGCTCGTCGTGTGGCTGAAAATACGTCTTTTGTCGCCATCTAGAGGGCATTTGTGGACAATACATTAGCCTGATAAAAATTCTGAACAGTGCCTCAAACTTCAAGGAATTCTCAAGTATTTTCACAGTTCTCCCTTAATAATAATAATAATAATATATATATAACCGCTTCCGAGCAGAAACCAGCAATTACACAAAATCGTAATTATTAGTTTCTGCTCAGAAGCGGTTTTGTACATCAAAAAGTTAAATACCTTTGATATTCTTGTTTCTGTCTCTAAGACAAAAAAAAAATAATGTTAATAGTTGTAAAACTTTATTAAGACAAAATGGTATTTGGATACGGCAAGGGAAAAATCCCCATTCAGACATTGACAAAAGACTTGAAGGAATTTATTTTCTGGGTTTGACAAATGTACTCAAATCAAAGGAAAGGAACTCAGTTTTTTTTTTTCCAAAACTAAGTTGGTGATAAATGAAAAATCTCTTTTTACCATTTGCTGTGCAGTATTTACTAGCAGATTATATTTTTCATAACAAATTCATATTTTACTGTGGGCAGCAAAACGTTATTATACAAGTTACTTCATGTCAACGTTAGAAAACACTTGCAATTTCACAAATAAATGTATACAGAGTTAAAATAAAATTATGAACGGATTTAATTTTAATAACAGCACAAAAAACAAATTTGAACATTTTTACATAGAAACGAGTTCATGTTTGTCAGCCTCGTCTCTTCAGAGTAAACTATCAAACTTATGTTTTGTTAGGTTTGTAACTCATGCTCATGTTCATCAACACAACATCACTGACGATAACAGCAGAAATAAAATACAACAGATTTAGTATTTTGCTATCAAGTCTCACACTTCATGATCTCTCGGAGGCAGATGGTGGCGTAACAGGAGGAGTCTAGGTCAAAGTTCAAGCTGAGTGCGAGAGACTCCGGGTCCGATTCCTGCTTCTTTGCGCCATGGCTGCAGGCTGCTCTGTGCAGCTGGTAGCTGAGGTTGTGTGGGATGGCCAGCAGGGGGCGGTAGCAGCCCGGCAGGTTCAGTTTGAGGCTGCTGACTCTGAAGCGGCATTCAGCCACCCCGTCCTCTGCCAGTCTCTCCTGGTACCAGGCTCTCATTGCGTTTTCTGGATATTTTACAGAGTTCCCTGGCATTGGCAATAACACCTGAGAGGACGACAAAATATTGATGATGTAATAAAAAAAAAGCTTTGCATGTGTGCAGCAGTAAAAGGAAACTACATACTTGTTCTAATGTGTACACTCCTGCGTGCTCCTCTTCACGCGTCACAACATGGATCTGAAGAGGCAAAAGGTCATAACAGCAAATGAAGTGGTTGAAAAACCTCCAATGTTGTCATTTATTTTGTGTTTTATTTGGAGAAACAACTTATAACGTCTGGCATAAAAAGAGTCAAATAAGGAACACTTGATCAGTTGAAAGCAGTTAAGGTTCAAGAAAGTCTTTTACTGTTTCGAATTAATGTGAAATCTGTCAAAACATCCCTTCAAGTTCTTGTTTCTGCTCAATTTCTGATCTTACTTGGGGAGAAATGATCTCTCCAGTGTCCTCGGTTCTGTTTTGTCCCGTTTGCGTCCACACCAGGTCTCCTTGTCTGACACCGTGACCCATCGCGGAGAGCCTGTGTGCCGCCGCGTCGTTCCACACCCTGATAACCACAAACACGGAACTGTTAAACACTACCAAAAGGATTCCCATATTTGGAGTTAGCATCAATTAATAAAATCTAATAAACTTATAATCACTTATACAAATACCACTAATTATTTTTCCTCAGTGGAGCAACAAAATACCTTTTAGATATCAAAACCTTACAAAAATTGGACTTTCTTTCAAAGTGTATGGAGTTGTAGTTTTGCCTGAAGCTAACCTGCTACAGTAGGCGTGAGGATAGAAAACCCTTATGCTGTGGGGAAGGCTGAGCCACGCCTGGACACAACCATCTGGGCCGGTACCGTAGCGATTCAAGGCGCGGAGCATTAGCCTCTCCCTGGGCTTGGACAGCGGCATGAGTGCCAAAGATTCCTTAGCGTTATCTGTTTGAAGGAAGTGTCTCTTCGCGAGGCTGTGAGGATCATCACTGTCCTCTGGAGAGAAGAACAGACGTACAGCACTGACCTGAAAAAAAAAGAAAAAAATGCATAAAGGCAGTTAGGGATTTTTTTTATTATTATTTGCTCTGCTACAGATTACAGTGATGTGGAACTACTGAGAATCTTAGTCCTCAGGTGTTTAAAACCGGACTATTCACTAATTTGTCTCTGCTCTTCTTCTCAGGCATGCTGCCACGTTTTGTTCTGTACTTTGCTTGCAGATTACAGCGCTTACACATACATTCTGCACTCACGACAAGCAGTGATAACATATAAATACTAAAAAAAACATGAAATATATATGTACGGTAATAATGAAGTCGTATTTTGTTTCCTGTAATGATGTGATGTAATGAAAATTAAAAGAATAATTAAATACAAAATAAAATCTCAAAAAGAAACGGAACTAATAATAAAGAGATGATAATGACAACACGAAAAGCAATATAAATGACAAAAAAACAAATTAAAATTAATACAATACCAACACTACATATAAACTCTGATATAGGTTGTTTTAATGGACTGATACATAGTCAAGGATCATTTTCACTAAAGTGCCTTACCATATCCTCTTTCAGCAGAGCCAATCCTACTCGATCTGACAAAACACTTTGTCCGCTTCCAAACCGCTGTGGCCCATAGTAGTTGACAAAACCTCTCCTCTGCGGAGAGACACAATACAGATGAACATGGCAGTAGGAAGTGTAGCCACCTATAACAGCTGGCTGCTCTAGTACGTAACATAAAATTGCGTTTTTAGCATCACAAATTTTCCTCCGACAACATAACTTCAAAAACATTTTATTTGAAAAGGTTTTGTTGATCATACTATTTGGTTTACGACAGTATTTGCTTTTACTCATAAAACCGCCCAACATATTCTTTGTACAATACACTTGTATAAATGATAGCAAGATTTAAGCTACAAGACCTTTACGTTCTCCACGGCTTCCTTTACGAGAGCAGCCAGGCGAGTGTCCCCGTCGGCACCAGAGAGGTGTTGGTCGGAGGGTCCGTGTGGTCTGAGGTTGCGGACCACCAGGTCAAAGTGATTCCCCCGCAACCGTCCCAGCTTCAGGGGCTCGTTGACCGAGTGGATCTGAGAGAGATGCATCCCTCTCTTCTCAAATTCTGCTGCTTTCTCTTTCAACCTAGAGACAAAAAACAATTACGTATAAAGCAGCCGACACAGAAAGATTTTCCAGTAGTCTCTTGATTCATAGAGGCGACACTGCACTACCGTTGTGGCGAGACCTTCTTGACGACCATGGACTGGTAGGTGACGGCTCTTTTGTCTTTGATGCCGGCGTAGGTGAAGTCTGACGGCAGGACCCCGAGAGTAGCTGCCATGTAGCTGATGGCTTCCAGTGTCTCCAGGTTCTCCTTACACAGGGTGAAAGCTGTGTAGCATATTAGTGGAATATTTCAACCAACTACCAATATGCTGGAGCAATATTCTATGCTTTGTAGACTTAAAATACTACATGCAGCCTCTCAATTTGAAAGATTCCACAGCCCATGTTAAAGCTTGTTTTCAGAGGCACTCTGGCACAAGGATGAATAAAGCAAGCTCAAATTAAGCATAATCCTGACCTCGACGCTGACGAAAATGCGTAGATGATGCCCAAAAGCCGGACCTTACCAGTATAAATGTCTTCTTCCTTGCGTTCTTCCGCTGTCCTCTTCTTCGGCTTGCCGTGCTCTCTCAGTCTCACTGAGATCGACGTCCTCCCTTGGCTGCTGAAGCTTTTTGTCTCCACCAGTTTCCCGAACCTTCTGTTCAGAAAGTGGTGCACTGCAGTCCTGTGCTCCTTGCTGTCATCCGGCCCAAAAGTGTAGGACGACCCTCGCACCTTCGCATCGATGAACCTGAAGAAGTCCTCTGCCTCCTCTTCTCTGACCAGTCGGGCCAGCTCCCTGTAGTCAGGGTCTTCCCTCACCCTGATCTCGGGCTGGATGGTGACGGTCAAGAGAAAGGGGAAGCGGTGCCGAACGGCTCGGTGGACGTTGGCTCTCTGGTGTTTGTCGGAGAAGGAGCCCAGAGAGAGCTCAGGACCGGATGGCCTTTTTTCTCTCAGGGTCATCACAAACTGCTCCAGATCTTCACTGACAGATGGGCCTAAAATAACATCTAAATCAAAGCTTCCCAAAGCAGGAAGTGGGGTGTCTGAACCCGCCCCCCAGTCTGATGAAACATCAGCATCTTGCAAGCCAGAACAGTTCTCCTTTAACTCTGTGTCTGTCTGGTTTTCCTCTGAGGAGGTGCAGCCGGCTGTCTGCACGGCTTGTGCTGTTTTGACCTTCTGTCCATTAATGTCGATCTCGGTGACAACAAAGTCCTCGATGAAGGTTTTGATGCTTCCAACAAAGCCTTCATGTTTAGAGATAAAGTATGCAGGAACATTTCCAGGCTCATCGCCCTTCATTGTCACCTTAAAAAAAAAAACATATTTAGTTATTGATCATAAAACAACTTTCAGGATTATAAGAGAAATTACTTTTATACTCAGAAATTCATAGCACATTTCATATGAAAAGAACTTTAAAATGCACAAAAAATATTCAAGATCAAAAATATTTTTTTTGCTTTCAGTGACAATGCTATTTCTAATAACTCGATAGACCAATCGGACAAAACTGCATTGATAGGCATCATAAATTGCGGCACACTTAACACCTAGAATTATCTTAACAAAGAAATCAGACCTACCTTTACTGGTGACTCCGTCATTCCCTAAAAGCAAAGGTCTGTGCAGCTTATCTGACCCTCTTCAAATTAAACTGTAAATGTATCATGACTTTATTTAAATCATTCCACTATTTGTTTACGGAACGGTGCCGCAAGCACCGAGTAAACCAGCAGTTTGTAAACACGGCCACGCCGTGACACAATCCAGGTCTACTTCCGTACCACGTGACAGTCATGTGACGTTTCTTAAAGGGAGAGTGTTTGCGTTATTTTTTTTTTTTATAAAAGATGACGCCAAACACATGCACACGCCAAATCTGCGCTGTGAGACAAAAAGTAAAAAAAAATAAATATATATGTACTAAATCTGTGAAGCATTGACTGCAACTTAAAAGGCAGTGGATTTGATTTTTTTTTTTATTGTTGCTCGTCATTTTGACCAATTCCGTGATATTTTATTTTAAACCGTCCATTTTTACACGGACTATTCTATTGCATTTAATTTTTATGTGATGTAATTCATATGACAACTTAAACAGAGAATAAAATCCCACATTAATCAAGCTCAACTTTTTTTCCGCAGTAATAAAAAAAAAAAAACACTGACAGAACAATGACATTAAACGACTGCACTTAAATTAGGAGCGCTTCAGGTGCTGAGGTCTGAACGCCCAGTGTCACAACTTCCTCTTGGTTCTCATCTGGAGGAAAACTCTGCGCTAAAGTTTAGAGTCCATGGGCATTGTGTCTGAGCCTAATTAACCCGATTACATTTCACCATTTATTTTAAATTAGATTTTAAATTAGACACACAATCCTTCAGTATCACTAATGAGAAAAAAGGTTTCACATTACCTAAACTGTGTCTTGTTAAAAGCAAACACTTAATACACCTTATTTTTACAAACTATTGCGAAACATGCAAACAATTTAATGAAATAAACGGAGATCTATAAATTCTATAAATGTCATTGGACACATCAAGTTTGGCGAAGGATTGGCATTGCTTCAAACACCAATAGAACTCCCATTCATTCTATCCACGTTGCACTCTGCACCACACAATTCCTTCAAGAGAAAAACATTAAAAATGTATCTTGTTGATCTTATTGATGTGAGTCATGAAGAAAACAGTGATGTCTTTTTGTGCGGTATTCGAAAACATCCATCTTCCCAGATGTTCGCCCAGACAAATCCTCCGACAGAGAATTCTCAGAGGTGAGAGCACTGATGTTCTCATTCCAAATGGGGGAGAATATTTTGCAATAACACAACACAATGACTTCCTTTCAGTCTCCTCCCATTTGGCCCAGCCCTCTATTTCTCCAACAAGAACAAGCTGTCCGAGTGGAAGTTGGGCGTATTTCAAGCTCTCTTTTGGGAGGTGAGGTTGCAAAAGGAAGATGGGGAAAGTCAATGTTTTGTTGAAACGAAGTTACGTCTGCACGATATGTGTGATAGCGGTAAGTGTTTTCTATTTACTAACAATTTTTTTTTCCTTTGCTGACAAAATCTACTGTAAGACCCAGTGGAGATGTCAGTATCTTTTATTGTATTATTTGAATTTTCAGTTTACTTGGATTGTCTTTTGTATGCAACAGGCATATCTTTTTATCGGATATTGAAATTTGTTTGATGATCTAAAACACTTAAAAGTGACAAAAATGCAGAAACAAAAGAAATATGTGAAGAGTAAAAAAAATCATGTCTCCCAACACAATTCATCCCTATTCTTTTTTTGTTTTTGTGTGTGTGTGTGTGTTATTGCTATTATAGGTAATCGCTGTCCTCACCTTGGGAATATCTGTCTTTAGTCATGGAATGTTTCTGTACGAGGAGGTAACACGCATGCAGAAAATCAAACAAATTTGAAGCTAAATTAGTTTTTTATATCTTAAAAACAATGCGTGAATAATCTGACTTGAAGCTAGCAACAAATCCTAACTTTTGCTAAATTCACCTAACAATTGGACATCTTAAAAATTATTGCACCTTGTGGGGTGTTGGATTATTTGAATTCTCAGTCACGACAACAAGAAGGTCCCCAGCTGATGTTGGAAATTGCATAACACTCTTGGGTCAGATATCTTATATTGTTATGCATGTAAAACATAATGAAAGTTGCTGATGTGAACTATCGCCTCTTCCATTTGTCAACATGTTCCTTTAGTGTTCAAACACTAAAAAGAAAAGAAACACGTCATCAACATGATTGGCGGATAAAAGTTGGTGTACAGCAATTAGAAAATCCTATTGATTTTCTTGAATCCGAGCTGAGGTACCGAGGTACTACTCGAATGCATCATCAGTGCGCAAAAAGCAGATTTTCCACTGTTCAGAATACGTTGACATATTTCATCTACAGGATGTGCAAGTTTTTAAGGGGATACACGTCTTGTATGGGGTTTCTGTCATCCTTCTCCTCTTTGCCATCATTGGTGGGTTTGGTGTCTGGAAGGAGAAAAAGTGGGCTCTTATAGTGGTAGGTAAAACACAAACAAAAAAAAAAAATAAGGAATGCTTTTTAGTGAAGACAACAATCTTCCATTATCTGACGCCACTGTATGTTTGCCAGTTTGCAGTTGGAATGATCCTGGGCTGCCTGTTGTTTATCTTTCTTGAAATATCCCTACTATTTGCATATCAAGAGGTACTGCCACCTGCATTCTCAGTTTGAAGCTTTATCTGTGAAATAGTAGTAAATCGCAATACGACTCTGAGTGTGACTCGATACCTATCTTACCTCTCTCTCATTTTAATCCAGTTTTTTTTATGTTGACTAGATGGAACTTACGCTGAAGAATAAATACCTGAGCATGTTGCCTCTCTCAAATGTAAGTGAGAGTGAATTATTGGAATTCTACTATACACAGAGTGAGGTAAGTAACCTAATTTGAGTTTGTCACAAAGTAAATATCTGTAGAGTTGCCAAGAATTTCATTGAATCACTGGTAATTTTCAATTGTTCTTTCTTTTTGATATCTTTATTGCTTGGAATTGTAACACCTATTAATAATGTCTAATTAGACAGAATTCGCTCCACTGCTATGGTTACAGTGTTCCCCTCTTTGACTATGACACTTCATTGCTAAATACAAACGGTATTAAATTAATCTCTTTCTTCAAAAGTATACAAATACCCCATTTCTGCACATTTGTTAAAAATAGAAACCCGAGAAATCACATTTATGTAAATATTCACACCCTTTGTTTAATTTTTAGAGAATAGTAGGATGTATGTAGGACATACATTATTGATAAATGGGGTTTAGACATTCTGTGAAAACCTGCTTGCTTTTTCTGGGGTTTTAAGATAACAAAGCACTTCACCATGAGTTAACATGTTTAGTTGCATTTTATAAAACTGAAGAAAATAATATTTTTTTCCTAAACTTTATTCGCAGTTTCACTGTTGTGGCATAACAAGTCACGAGGACTGGGAAAACAACATCCCCGAATCATGCCAGTGTGCTATAGACTCCTCTGATGAATGTGTGAGTGTTTGTCTGTTCTTAGTCCTTTTGTAGGAAATGGATTTCTCTATCAGCGTTAAAAGAAAACAGTCTGTATTCCTTTAGGCAGCAAAAATCTCATCTTGGAAATGGCAGTTTTGGCTGGTTAGCAAGAATTTACATCCCACTTTCCACTGATTTGAGGAGCTTCAATATAGAATGTTCATCCATTTATTTATTTATTTTTTGCTCATCCTTTACAGTAACTGATGATTGAGAAACATGCAGTTAGATGAATCAGTTTGATATTTCTTGGTCCACTAGCTTTGTCCTTATGATTTACTATCTATTTGTTGTCAGATTCTTCCAGTCAGAATATCATTTCTGCTAAGCTTACAGTTGAACTACTTATGTCTAATATACGGTAAGATTTCAAACTGTCATAAGAAATAACTTACCTGGTCATTCATGTCTCTGTGTTGTAGGTAGATACTTATGGACCTATTCGCAAAGATTCCGGACTGAATGTTTTGAATGTCAAGCCCATCAGGATTTATGCCAAGGTAACAATCAAAATCTTTGCATGCTGTATTTCCAAGTTACGGTTTCTGTATATTCAGCAGTAAGAAGAACCTGGTCTCAGGATTCAGTTTTGTCTGTTTCTTTCCATTTTTTTTTTTTTTTACCAGTAATTCATGAGATTTTCTTACAAGTCATATATTAAGGCTTTAACAGTTGCATCCTCTAAAAGCTACATGACAAGTTGTACTGACCAATCTTTTCTCCTTCCCAGCCATGCATTCCAGTCTTAATTCAATTTGAGATGCACTATTTTTTCATATTCTTTGGCATAATGTTGGCAAAAACATTGTTGTGGGTAAGTACTGTGCTCGATTTTATTTCTGCATGATGTACATCTGCACACAGATGACATTGTTGCTAGTCATGTAGCTGCTAAGGCTTCAAAAAGGTGAAGATTTATTTGATTTTGCTGCCCCCTTCTGCTACTTTCAAAAATTGCAAAGACTAGTAAATAAAAAACACCGCAAAGTAAAGAACCGTCTTTCTTTCATGTTTCCATAGATGCTATCAGTCGGGCTGTGTATTGCAATTCTGTGTCAGCTGAATAGAAAGGTGGATACTCCAAACGTGGTCTACAGTCGAGAGGCCAAAGCAGGGAATTATGACATTCTCAACGATGCTCAGGAACCGTCTTTCAAAACCGAATAATTTTGTTTTTCTTTGGCGATTCCCAAATATTGGGACAACAATGTTAGCATTTAGCAATGCTATTTTATAATCAAATGTGTTGTAAAAATCACGCATATGACGCATGAAGTGGGGAGACTTCTGGAAACCGTCTTTGCGTTTTAGAGTGGTTTACGTTGTACTTTTTATTTTTATCTTTTGTTGATGTTGTCTTTAACTTACAGGTGACTCTCATTAAAAGTGAATATCATAGAAAAGTAGGACTTTGTACGTCTAATTTCATCACTCAGTCGGGGAATACACGGTGATATATTTGGATTTATTTCTGTTCATTTTGATGGTTATGTATAACATAATTAAAAACCAAATTCAAATCATAAAAAAACTAAATCAATGAAAAACAACTGCAGAAATATTGGTCGGTTGAAAGTTCTATGTTCAGGACTGTTTCCTCCACTGACCACCAGGGGTCCTCATACTGGAGGACCGCCTTTGCTCCTTGGAAAATGTCACTTTGTGTGTGTGTGTGTGTGTGTGTTTGACTCAAAAAAAACTTTAAAATATTTTAACTGAGCCATACATATTATATATCTTGTTCCTCTGGAACTTAAATACTACAACATGTACAATGTTAGAAACTTTGATTAATCTTTTTTCATAACACTGTTTGGGATGATGTGACTACTTTTTTTTATCTCCCTTTTATAGCTTTTATTACATTGAATAATAAAATAATCACACCATTTACTTTGTGAGTACATGTTTTTCCTCCTCCACATTACATATTAAAAAAAAAAAAGCCAACCTTTAAACATTTGGTAACTACGTGTAATGCGACCAGGCCACCCCCATTCTGAACACATATTTTAAAGTTGTAATAAATCACACCACAACAAATTTTAAGCGAAAATCAAAAATCACATTTTTATTCCTACTATTTACAGAACATTATTTAAGGTTCACATTGTAAATAATAATAAAAAAAAAAAACAGTGACTGCATAAATAAAATTGCCATAACTTTAAACAATGTACTGCATATCAGGCATTTATGGTTTAAGTGCGCAGGTAGACGAATTTTATTTCAAAATGTATAACTAAGGAGAGTCTCTCACCGCAAGTAGATCATGCAGAAAAATCAATATTTATGGTGGTGAGTTGATCAAAGGTTTTCAGTGTAATTTCTGCTAGAAATTACACTGACTTATTTCCCAACAAGAATCTCTCTAGACCTCTATGCTGTTCAGCATTTCTTTTTTCAAATCAAAAGACGGTCTAATTGCATTTCTACTCAATGTGCAACAAAAACCAAGACATCTCTTCAATCATGTTAATATGATTAAATATCATTCACCCATTTAATGTGCTTTTTCAAAAAAAAAAACTAACTGCAATGACATTTCATTTATATACAATGTGCATAACAAGAAGTCAAGACATTCAATGAGAAATGTGACTCATTCTGTTGGTCTAACCTGATTATATATGCAAGAAATACTTGATTATATTCAATAGAAGCATTTGTAAACACTGTTAAAAAAGGTGCTGAAAGAAGCTTATAAATATTAATAATTTCCAATGATTATTGTTCACTCTAATGCAGTTTTATGTGTGCTGCTTAAGGGACAAAAAAATTGTCTTTAACATAACTGGTTGTAATGCAGATGGCATGTTAAGTTAGAATCTATTTTTATCCACAAACAGTGAAACAAATGGAGAAAGAAAAGACAAAAAGTGCATTGTGTGTGCATATGGAAGTTCATCTAATTTCTATTAAAAAAATTGCATATAATACATGAAAACAATTTTCAGTATACATTGAGGTTGTTGAAAGCTGTTTAAGATGCACCAATCGGGCTTTTACTGTTCAATACTGATTTTTTTTTTTTTTTTAATTTAATACCAAATGTGTTGGGGATTTTTTTCCCCAACACATAAGCAAATCTAGTCTTGGTTCTTTGATAGAGGTAGCTCTTTATAGACTGGAGATGGCAGAAGTTCCTAATATTTTTAAGGTATGCACTGAATATGAGAAAAAAAATCTGATCTTCTAGTATTTGATCAAAATCAGCCAATGTAAATTTGTTGATTTCGATTTTAATGCTGCTCCATTAATATTGACGGAATGCATTTCTGTAGGCTGTTATTTTTTTTTTTTTGAAAGCCTACTGTGTGTGGACAAACAACAAGTTAAACAACTAATTTACAGATTAGATTTCTGTTGACAAATCCTGACAACATAGATGAATAATTAAGTTAGAATTTTGCTGTCGTTTTAATTTTAGGAAGGGGAATCTGCCATTTTCAGTAAAGCATCCTTTTTGTTCTAATGTGTCTGCAGTGCCCTCCAGAGGGGATTTGTTGTAGGAGAATGACAAAGGAGATGGAGGTATACAAATGTCAGCTGACGCAACAGTTCTTAAGCTTATCAAGAACCTTTTTCTGGAAAAAAATAAATAAATACTGCAGTGTTTTCGATAAAATGTTAGATGGCCTTTGAATCAACTGGACTGAGATGATATATTATATAGTAAGTATATGGTTCCTACACATTTTGTATGGCAAAAATCTATACTTTTCCAGACCAAATGTCCTTCATTTTTAGCCCAGTTCGCTGAATATATGAAAAAAATACTTAAACAGGGGTCAGGCATAGCCTAAGAACCTGACCCGCAAAAAATATGGATTATAAGGAAGAGAAGAAGGAGGCAACAACACAAACAGATAGGTAATTAGATAGTGGATGAGCAGATATATAGTTAGCATTATCATGCCCTGGGGATGACAGATAGAATTAAAAAAAAAAAAGGTAGTTATGTGCATATTGAACTTAAAAAAAAATATTAAGGGACATCCTTACATGTCCTATAGGGGGAAAAAAAAGCACCAGAAAAACAACTTACTTGACAAAATGTCCTTTGAAAGCACAATCTTCTATATGATGGAAGCATGTAAAAGTGTGAATATCATGTAAATACAAGTAAAATTGCTTTGTTTTACAGCAGTAAGGCTTCAAACAGTAATATAATAATATTAATCTAACCATGTAGATCACTTTCAAACATCAGTTACATGCAGTAACATGTATAAAGTCATAACATATATTGCTACAGCACATTATAGCCTGGTTATGGTATGCAGCTCCATGTGCCAATTCAAACCATGTATGCTTGTAGGCGTGTGTAAGTGTGTGTTTTAAAACGTACTGCTGCCTCTAGAAAGCACCGGGAACGTATCTGTTGGACTGGAGGAGAGCTATAAACTCCTGTTTCCTTTTGATCTGTCCCATCAGTTTGATGCTCATGGCGAGTAAGATGATCTGAGAACAGAAGCAGAATGCAACAAAAAAAAAAATGCGTAAGATTCAAGCAGCCACTTGCTAAACGCTAAGCAAGGTAGTCGAAGTTTGATGTAAATGTGATAAAGTAAAAGGCTTACCCAGAATATTCCGCTCCCAAACTGTATAGCCATCACCAAGGAGAAGGCCAACTTCAGTTCAGAGAGATAAATCGGTAGGCAAGGCTGCGGGATGAAACAGCACGGCAACATAAAAGGCTCAAAGCAGCAGGCGTAAACAGGATATTGATCTGGGTGTTGTTAATGTTGTTTTCCACTGTGTCCAATTACACCTACTGAAGTTCACTCGCTGGCTTTATTAGCTGCACCTGACAGAGTGTTTGTCACACCGCACTCAAAAATCTGTTTACAGAGCGACAGCAAAGCTCAGGGGGAAACGGCCAGTTTGTTCCTCTTTTTAATCAACAGTCACTTAAACGCTAGAAGAAACGCATAAAGAAGAAGAGAGCGTGGAACTGGATGAGGCCAAAGCATCATGGAATGAGTAGCAGCACGTGGGCTGATGTAAATTGATCATTTATCTAATCGAAAAAAATCAAAGTGGTTGCTTTTAGACCTCCTGTGATCATTATTGTCAACCTTTTTTGGTGTGGAGCACTGATACATCCTGCCTTCTACCGACATATTAAGATTGTTGTAGCGCTGTCATATGCATCCTTTTGTGCATCGTCAGTATAAATGGCTTCCATCTCTGGTTGTATTGAAGATTTTCTGTTTCTGTTACCTAGAAACAGCATTTGGTTAACTTCTTGTTTTATTTTGTGTTGGGGAAATTGTATATAATTTATCATGTATTACTATTATGCTTTATATTGAGTACATCTCAATACTGATGTTTGACCTTACTTAATAGATGTGTGTAGTGTGACTCATGTTTGAACTATGTGACAGAAAAGCTGCAGTTGGAGCATTCTGTGCAACGCTTCGCAATAGGAAATGCCTGAGGAGAGAAAAATGTTGGGGCCCAGAGTGGATGTGCAGGGGAGACCAACTGCAGCTGTTTGTTTAGATAAGACACACACACATTGTGCGACTAACGACATGTGCCTTTTTAAAAATGGTATACTTATGGAAAAGTACTGATGTAGGCTGTGAGCGCCCCACCCTTTAGAGGCTGCAGCTCTCATGTAATTAGGGACCTCCCTAAAAGTGAGAATAAAAAGTGAGGAGAACAGCGGAGAGTTTAGAATGCAGTAGAGTTAGCTTTGTATCTCTGCTCGTTCTCCTCACCGGTGTGAAAACGTAACCATTGGGTCTCTGTTTTTCTTCAGATTTTAGGTGTTTGAACTTGACATTTTGTTAAGATTTCCCTATTGTGGAATCGGTTAGAGCTACTTCCTGTTTCATGGGTTTTACACCTGGCTTCCGTTGCTAACCAGCATACCTGTAGTGAATTTGCCATAATCTTTAGTACTTATTCTTCAGAAATTCAGCTCCACACTGCATTTGTAAGGCTTGATTTTTTTTTTTCGTACCCTGTGTCATATTTTTATCACTCTTGCAGCCCCATTTGTAAAGACATAAGATTTGTCTGACTCCTTCAAAAGCAATAGTAACTTCTGGTTTAACACCAAACACTTCTAGAATGGATGAAGTTATCTATGAGACTGCGTCTGTGATGCATTTTACCTCTCGATAAACATACTGGTTCTTCGGCGCCCCGATAGTGGCGCTGCCCCGTAGTCGAACCTGGTTGAAAGACCAAAGATTAAACTTGATTACAAAATGAAAAATGCAAAATTTCAAATCCTCCTTTAATTGTTTTTCTTATCATTTTAATTGTAAATCAACAACTCAGCATCTGTTTACACCTTAAGCTGCAGCATGGTGCCACTTTCTTCTTGTATTTTTTTTTTTACACTGTATTGAAGTATATATTTGCAGGTGTAGTCAAAGTATTTTGTTTTTAGAGCAGTACTATGAAAGAAAGCTGAAAATGTCCTTTTTGTTGTGTAAAAAACTCACCTTAACAAAAAGTTGTAATATTAATTGTCATAATTCTCAAGCCTAATTTTCTTAGTCTTGATTTTTAATATTACAACACCAAAAGACCAAAAACAATGCGCTTTTGTTTTTGTAACCATATTAATTTTGATTAGAGTGCAATGTGATGACCAAAATACATAAAATAATTATGATTATGTTGCTAATAATTTCAAATGTGGGGAGTACTCACACATTTTCCTGGATAGTGACAGTTACAGGAGGCAGGGATGGATGCACCCCAGTCCTTGTACCCTTCAATGAGACCGCAGCACTCCAACTGGAACGGACACAAACCGGATTAAGTTTGAACATAAAGCAAAGCTACTTAACAACTTGTGTAAAACGTTTAACAAGAAGGCAAAGTTTTAGCAAACTAATAACTCACTTTCTGGGATCTCTAAATGAAACAACACCAAGGCTTCTAACATCAGCATGTGAGGCTATATTACGGTTAGAGAGTGGCGTTTCACCAGGGATGCAGTAACTTCTTATGACCACTGGGTGGCGATAGCAAAATTATTTAAAGTTCAGCTACTCTGTTTTAGTGACGCTGCTGTTCCTTTAGCTTTGCCTTTAGAAAGACCTTCAATATCATTAATCTACATTTAAAATAACTTTCTTTAAAAAACAAAAAAATAAGATATTAGTTAGTAAAATATTTCTATTTATTATAGTGACCTGAAAAAGTAAGCAGAATTTACAAGAATCCATTGGATTGATTTATTTTATGTGGGTTGATAACTTTATTAAGAGTTTTCTTGAAAACTATTGATAAGCTGGACTCATAATAAGAGGTGGAGTTTTAAAAAAGTCAGTCTGTCTAATTAAAGATTAATTTATTAAAAATCTTTGAAATAAACTTTTACTGGAGGCATAAATTCATGTGGAGCTAGAGTTCTTATTAGAACCGAGTTTCACAGAAATTTTAAAGAAAATATAAAATGATCATTAAACTATAAATTCTCTGGCTTACTTCCTCTTGGATATTATGTAGCAACGTCCTGTTGGCTTTGTTTGGCGCAGTGAGGGGCATCATGGCTAGCAGCTTGGACTCCTCACGGACAACACGCTTCTGAAAACGGACAAAAAGCTCTGAAGAAAATGTTTGCAAAATATGCAAACAGGTGGGACTTAAACATCGTACCTCATAAACATCTTGGTAACTCAGTGCCGTTCTGATAATTATTGTTTGACTGGCCGCCGCCATCCCGGCTGCGTACTGCACACAGACACACAGGCAGTTAAATACAATAATTATTCCTTCAGAAACACAAACTCAAAAACACACAAGGCGTTTTAAGATATTTTTTTTATTTTATTTTTTTTTACCAGAATCAAACACCATCTCTTCCCTTTGCAGGCCCCAAACACACCGAGCACAGACAGCAGCAGGCAGCCAACCTCGATCACATACATCATTGCTACAGAAATACTGGGAACCATCTGAAGAGAAAAATAAAAGTGCATTTCAGTGCCTTACAAAATGTTCATACTGCACAAATGTATTTGCGTTTTAGAATGATGAAGCTTCAGAACCTAACTTTTGAAGACAACTCAACATCTTCCTCGCAAATAGTTGAACAACCAGGTTATTCCAGGGGGACAAAATAGAAATATTGCTTCCATTTCGCATTTGGATTTCATTAATAACTCCTCACTTGCCTTGTTAGCTTTTTTCAGCCCTCAGCAAACATATCTTTGCTTAAAAGCTACATACATCCATATAGTTACATCAAAAACATCAGAAGTATATCTTACCTTGCCAGTTTGTATGAGGTCCCTATGCCAAATAACAGTCATTCTCAACATGAAGAAACACAAAGCCTAGAAAAAAAAAACATAAACATTTATTTGTTTTGTTTTTTTATTATTATTTTTGCTTGTAGATCATTTAAAGCAGATTTAATTCAGATTTTTGACATCTGAAATTATACATTACAGCTTATATCGTAAATCCTTAAAGGTTATGTTTTCTTGAACCCACTGCTGTTCCTTCTTAAAGGAGCAGTGACTTATTTAGAAAAGAAAGGAAAGCAGTAAAAACCCAACCAATCAAAACATCTGCTTGCATGTAACTCGTGTGACAAACATTACCCCCTTCAAATTTATAATTTATTCATATAACAGTAGTATTTATGTCAGACAAAAACATTTTAAGAAGATACCAAACAGGCCTGTTCGGGTAAACTCCGTTCAGAGCCGCTGGAATGTGCTTACCATATGTACAGCGTTAGCGAAAATAAAGGGCCTTTTCAGGCTCGTTTTATCCGCCACCACGACCACTGAGCTCTTCTGCATTCTCGCTGCTGACTCTTCCAGGATTTTAAACGCCCCTTTTTTAAAACAAGAAAATAAGAAGAAAACAGAAAGAAGCTTGCGGTGGAGACTGTAAGGGCATCTGTCGTCTGCATCCGCACAGGACGTCACTGTGATGTGCTGGATGCTGGCTCCGTGCTGCCTTCAGGTGGCGTCCGGAAGTGTAGGAAATAAGAAGTCTAGTAGTTTTGAACAGCCTGGTTATTATAAAAGCGCATTAGCAAGGCTGTAACTTGGATTATAGACATGTTAAGTAACTGAAATCTACTTTTAATTGCTTTTTTAAGCTTTAGATATGATTTAATCCTATGAAATATAATTTATTTAATGTTTTGAAATGTTTTGAATTCAGAATAGTTTATTTTCCTGAAAGAAATTAATCCAAAACATGGCAAATTGTAAATGATCTGTTCTGGATGTTTTACAAAAATCCAGTACTTATTATAAATTAAATATAATATTGGAACTCTAATAAATTTTATGGCTCTCTTTTCATCCCCGCACCAGTTCTGGCTGTGTCTTTAACTTTAAAAATCTTCAGCGTCATCAATGTTTATACATTCAGATCAAGAAACCAAGCTTCCACTGGTATATGAGTCATAATCCACTATTACTTTGTATTCCGTGAATGTGGTCCGGTACTTTCTTTCTTCTCCAAGAAATCTTAGGGAAATCTCAAAATTGATGGATATAATTTGGAGTAAAATCCTGACGTCCCAAATTTTTGTAAGATCTAGTGGTTCAAATAAGCCCAATCACAGTAGTTGTAACATTCTTTAAATATGATTCTTTATTCCGATCTAATTACAGGTTTAAAAATTTTTATGTTAAAATACTTTGTTTTGGAATTGCTACTAAGGAACAGATAAATTACCATAGCTTAATTTATTTATATAGCAGTCCAATTAAAATGATATCACAACACAATCATATCTGGTTGACTGTTTCATACTAGTTGGTAAAAGGTTGTCCAATATTGAATCCACCCGATGCAAGCATGTGGCAACAGTGGAAAGGTACCACTCCCTTTTAACAAGAGAAGGATGCAGCAGAACCAGGTTATCTGAAACAACTGGCTTTGGGTTGAGAGGACAAGGAGGAGAGAGAGAAAAAAAAACACTGATCACGCCGTCAGACGAGCAGCAGCTTCCATGGCGCCCTCTGGTGTGGGAGAAGGAGAAAGCAGCAAAAGGAAACAGACCACCAACCTGGATCCCAACAATTTCCTAAGCAACTTGACTTAGGTTAGAAAAAACCCCCCACATTATTTCATTCCAGTTGACTCATTGCCTCACAAGTTAACTGTAAAACAAGTTGCTAACAGGTGGTGCTGTACACTACTGCAACAGTCCTTAAAGGACGAGGGGGTTGAGTAAGTTCACTGCCAACTGACTTCATTTCCCATAGTGCATCATTAGGTATGAGGCTTGGCTGGGTAGAGAGAACAGGTGGGGCAGGTTTCTAGTGTTACCACAAGTGATGTGAAGAGGGCAGGACTCAGGTGAGGAAGAACAGGAAAAACTGATGGGAGAAACTCGGTGGGAGGAACCGTAAACGAATGTTTATGTGTGTAAGAGAGCGTAAGTAAGTGCCTGGGACTGCAGACTGCTATAAAAAGACACATCTTTTAACTATTACTAACAGGAAGATTTTTTTTTTCTTTTTTTCATTTTTATTTATTCATATTTTGGGGGGTGGATTACTGGAGCCCGTTTTACAAGGACTTAAAGGATGGGATGGATTTTCATGTCATTTGTTGCCGTGGGCAGTAAAGTGGGTCAACACCTGAGAAGGAGCTAAAAGGAGAAGCTGAACTGAGACCGTTTTGTCCCGCTGAAATAGCACAAGAGAGGAAGGACATACTAAACTTTCTGGGAATACTAAAGAGGAAGAATGCATAACTGGACTCTCTCTCTTTTTTTTTTTTTTGGAACATATGCATAGAAGCAGTTGATTTCTGATGCTTCTACTATATTAACCACAAACTAATTTGGTGATAAATATTCTCCTTAGCTGTTGCTGCTTGGAACACTTTTTTTTTTTTTTAAGTATCATTTTGGGCTCATTTTTATGCCTCAGTTCAACCGTAAAGATAACTCATCACCTTTCAACTGCCAAAGGTCAAACATTCCAAGAGATCTACAGTTCAGCTTAAGGAGGGATCATTTCTTCGACTCACACTGAAAACGACACACACACACACACACACACTCCACTGTACTTCTACCATGCAGGCACCGCCACCTGAGCACGATGACACTTTTGATTTCCTGTTTAAGATCATCCTCATTGGGGACACCAATGTGGGGAAGACCTGCGTGCTCCAGAACTTTAAGTCAGGGGTTTTCTCTGATAAACAGCAGAACACCATCGGAGTGGATTTTACAGTGAGGACGGTGGATATTGAAGGAAAGAAAGTGAAGGTAAGCTTTCTACACAGTGTGTGTTTTAGACATACAGGAGACATTAAATGAAGGAGCATAAATCTGAAAATTATATTGGCACAAGACTCAGCAGTGCTGAAATACATTAGTAAGACACGTGTGAGCTATAATGGAAAGTAGAGATTCTATTTTGTGGGTAGTTTTGTTAGTTAAAAAAAAAAAAGAAGAAATTGAGATTAACAGCTCCCAGATTCATTTTCACTGGGCTCCACATTTAGGAGACCTCTTTTTCCAAGGACTCTCCTCAGTGACAGAACAGCAAGTGGCAATGGCTGTTTGACTCAGTCCAAAAGTAGCCTGACAGGCTGCTGCTATGAAGAACCGGTCCATCAGGTTCCTCCCTTTGTGCCTTTGTAATGGCACAAGTAGATCTTGGACTGATCGCTCATGTCCTGCTGTTCCTCTTGAAAAGGAAGTTGTTACTTTTTGAAATTTTCATTGGTTCTGCATACAAAAAAAAAATAAATCACACCGTTTCATAGTTTTTTTAAAAATACATACATTTAGTTTAAAAAGGATGAATACTTTTGCAATGTCTTTGCAAAGTAGCTGTATGTATAGACAAGGCAATCTGTGATGAAAATTTGCGAGAGTTTTCCATATTTAATCTTTTGATCTTATCATTGCAAAGAAAAAATTTTCACCATCAAAAAGCATTTTGGTGTAACAATAGAGCAATATTGTATTTAACAATTATGTGGCAAAACAGGTGGAATATAGCGAGTCAATAAAAATTAATGAGTTTGAGTGGCTTAAATTTGAAACATCTGGATGCATTTCATTTTTTCAGACAAGCTAATTTTGTTTCTACTTCTACAAATGTCACTCTGCAATTACTACACCTTAAGGTTATAATAAGTTGAAATATACATGAACTGCCAAGATCTTGCTGTTCACATGAGTCATTATTTTTGACTGCTCATGTGTCTGTGTCTTCGCTCAACCCCAAAGGCTATTTCCTGCCTGAGGCTATGTCTGTGAAGTTGTTTTTGCAGCTGGTACAGCTATTTTCTTTTTCTTTTTCCTTTTTCTTTCTTTTTTTTTTTTTTTTACATTATTATATGTACAAAGGAAAGCAATTAAGTTTTTATTCCACTACTAAAATATATGTTAGACTAGTCAAACCTGCATTTACTTTCGGAAGACATTTGGAAACAACACTTCTAGCTGCTTTAAATTAAATGATAACTTGTCTCCACTAAGTTGTGGTGTGTTGTAAGGGGCTGGCCCATTGAGTCTACGCTGGTTGCTACAACGCTACAAAGGTCTCCTAAATCCATGGGGATTATCCTCAGAGATATGTTATAAAGGCTTGGGATTCTCCACAGGGAAACCAACAGGCTTCTCCTGCCTACCATGTATGCGTTTGTTGCTAAAGCCCTCTGCAACCTCTGCAGTTTTCAGGCTACACATAAAATTATTAACTGAAATACTCCATTATTAGGGATAATTTTCACAAACTCAAAGCAACATCTCAAATATCCTTGTATGCTTCCTGAAGGCCTCTAGCTTCTCATTATCTCAGTAGTGATCATTAAACTCTTTAAAGAGGGAAGAACAAGGTTTCAGTTAAAGTTTATGGATCGGACCATAATAAATAAGTCACATGGTCATCGCCAGTTCCAAAATCAGGCAACTATAACACCCCAGATGGCAAGAAGCACATCACATATTTTGTTGAGTCTTTATCTATGTCACATAGTTTTAACCGGAGCAACATTTGCCTCACAGTTGTGTACAACATAAAGTTATATTTAGTTTTTCTACAACAGTTTTTCTTGTACAGTGAGGAGCATTGTCCTTTTGCATCACTGACAGTTTACCATATGGTAGAAGAAGTGTTAGTGTGACACTTCCTGTTCTTGCCCTCATTTACATTTGACAGGTAAAGTGGTCTGGACTCAGCCCAGGTTCGTATTTTGGGTCTGGGTTTGTTTGTTTACTATTTGACGCCATGCAACACTAACACTCATAAAAATCATCACACAATTAATTTCAGGTTATTATTTTTGGCTACCTTTAAGTTACTGTAATAAAAAGAAAAAATAAACACAATAAAATCAGAGTGTCTCATGTTTGTTGCCAACATCGTTCAGTCGCATTCACAAAAGCAAAAATCTTTATAAATGATTTTCATAACACAAACTCTTGACCTTTTTCCTCCCAGCAAAAGTTTGTTAAAAGGGCGACATTGCTTTGAGTGTAAAAGACAGACAAAAATAATTGTCTACAGAAGATAAAATTGAAAAATGTCTACATGAAGACATATATAGATCTCTTTATGTGATTAAAATTTTCTTGCGTGTATTAAATGGACAGACTCTGTCTGTCTTTCAATGCTTTCGTTAGCTAAAATTTGAGCCTACACAAAGCTCTGCATCATTTTGTGGGGTAAAGAAAGATGAGGTTTAACTGGCTGAAGACTGTCACAAAACGATCTCTATGATTTAGACAAATTTAAAAATTTTAATTTTCTAACTTCCAAAAGCAGCAAGCTGTGCTAACCACCAGCTTCTCTGTAAACAAGGAGAAAAAGAACGTGTGTATTTTTCAGCTTCCTGTCCCTGTTTTTGGGAGTTCGGTTGCTTTATCCTTCATCCTTGGCAGCCACCCAAACACAGGCACTAATGGGAACTCGCCGAACTTCCCAGAAATTATGTTTCTTTCATAATTACCTTTGTCAGCTCATGACAAAATGGTGAAACTTTTCAATAATTTTAACTCTTTGCAGTGAAATCAGTGTGAAAATTGTTTGCTTAAAGTTATTGCAGATTAATTTCCCAATTTGCATTGTGTTAATGTAAATTTCAAACCTCCAGACGAATGACTCTTTGGTAAAAAAAAAAAAAGAAAAAAAAGACATAAATAATTATCCCACCTGTTACATATTTACTCTAATATTAGGAGCCAGAATGAACCACAGGAAGTTTTTTCATGATTATTTTCTGTTACGAGCGTGAACTTACATTCAGATGCATATTTCTGTGTGATACAGATGCAGGTGTGGGACACGGCAGGTCAGGAGAGGTTTCGGACCATCACTCAGAGTTACTATCGTAGCGCTCATGGCGCCATGATTGCCTATGACGTCACACGAGGCTGCACCTTTGATTCGGTGGACCATTGGATCAAGGAGGTAGAGCTGTATGGAGCTGCCAATGTACTCTTGGTGCTAATAGGTGAGTTGAATTTTGACTTTTGTAGCAAATAAAGACACTATGCATGTACAGAGCAAATCGATTGATTTTGATCTATGACTTTTTCTGTGCTTTGGGTGCCATCAAGGTCCATATATGTTTACTTTAAAAGAAAGGAAAAGCAAGAGAACATAGGATAACAAAATGATTTCAAAAGGCTGTTTGAGTGCTTGATCTTGAACCGTACACGCTTGTCAAGTCCAAACGTCAGCAGGATTATGTGTGCTGCAAATATGGCTTCATGTCCGTCTCCATTTAGGTAATAAATGTGACCTGGAGGAGGAACGGGAGGTTCCTTTCGAGAAAGCTTGCAATCTGGCAAAAGAAAGAGGCATACTCGCTGCTTTGGAAACATCTGCTAAGGTAATGCATACAAACACAACTTAGACTCTTTAATTTTGTGTGAATTTTTCTTTTATTATTTAAAGCATTTCCTCTTTTAAAGGAAAGTCAGAATGTGGAGGAAGCCTTCTTGATGATGGCCAGGGAGCTGCTATCTCGTAACGGCCTCAACGTCCAGCAGAATGAAGTTGAGAACATCGGCATGCCTCGGATTCTCCTCAGAGAGAACTCTCGACCAATCGATGTCAGCATAGGCGCCTACGCTCCGCCAGAGAAAGAGAAGAAGTCGTGTTGCTGACGCAGAGAAACTGTGACTGAAGACGCTTGAAGGGTTTTATTTATCGGGAATGTTGATGAATGAAAGAAAGCAGAAGAATTCCTGGATGAAGATCTATGACGTCGAGGCATGATGTGCTGAGCATCTGCCAGAAGGCAGATGTCAAAGAGATGGTGAAGAAATGTTCATTGTATCTGATCTGAGAGGAATGCTGAAGAAGCATCTTTAGCAGAAAGATATTTGATCAGTGTTCAGGAAACGCTACAGCCAAACGATCTCCTTTCATATCAACTGGTACATGATGCTAATATTTTACTAAATTCAAATAGTTTAAAGCAAATACATTTACACCACTGGAAGTCTAACAGTGTGCTAAGTGCTTGGGGTTGTTTTACGGTGCGATTTTGTCAGAATGAAGTTGAAATGTTTTTGAAAGAGTATTACCTATGTGGTGTCTCTTACTACACTGCGGATTTAAGTTTCCAAAACGGCTTGCCATACACAAAACTGCTGTGAAATATGTCTGAATTGATTTCACAATGCATCTGCAAAAAGCTGTGAAAATAAAAATGCCATAGTTGATTATGAGTAGCTTTCAGCGAACTCTTTCAGCCTGTCAGGAAATTCTGACCACTGAGAACAAACCTGACGTTTCTAACCCATTGAACACTGAAGGGACACTGTCTGAACACTAGATGGTGCTGTGCTGCACCGCATGATCTGTAGCCGCTTGCCTTTGCCTTGTATAAAAAAAGAGATTTCAAACAAAAAACAGTGTCCAGACACAGTTTGCCTCAAAGCCATTTTCTGGAAAAAAATATACTGTATTAGTACAATAAGGTTATCACACTAGAAAAAGAGGTTATTACTTTTCTGACACAGTCACTGGTAAATTTAGCCTAGCTTAAGAGATTCATACATCTATAAATATTTGCTAGATTTGGCCATGTTTCATTAATAAAATCCAATCTTTCTCTTGGGAGTGGGGTTGTATCATAGACCAACTTGATTTGTAAATAAAAAAACAGATTTTTATTTATTTTTTTTTTTTCATTTTCCTTTGTACAACTTTGTGTTGGCCTGTCATAAAACATGTAAAACCATTGGGGGAAATTTTATACTTTTGGCGACTGTTGCTAATATGCGCCAATATGTGTTGGGGGAAAAAAATGCTTCCAGCAAGCATTTAATGAATCATGTCGGGCTTGGCTATGAAATCATTTTTGTGCTTTTGATTAATACACTAGTTAAAAGTGGAAAATGGATTTGAAATGTATCCTTGAGGCAGAACTGCAGTAAGTACTGGGATTCAGAGGCCAAATGACACAAAAACCTTGTTTGTAATAGACCTAATGTTTCCGTAATAATTCCCGTGCAGTATCACATCACTATAATAAATGTTCTGCTGGTCACTCTGAGTAGAGCTTTAGGCACATTCTCAGTAATGTCCTTGTAGGACAAGCTGAGCCAAAATCAGCTTCCTGTCATTTCTCATGGTTGTGCTTTACACCCAAATTAAATATGTCTACCCATAAAGTTTGCTATTAATCACTCCCATTCCTTAGGAAAACAAATAATCAGAAAAAATAGATCCAAATTTATTTCCAGAAAACAGGCAGAAAATGACAGACATTAATGTGGGAAAAAAAAACGTAAAATAACCAAAAAAAAAGTACATATCCCGAGCCCAAAGTTCCTGTAAAAGACAAAAAGAGAGTACCTTCTGATCACTAGGGTTTTGCAACCTAAATGGACTTGATTTGGAATAAGATAAATAGAAATTTAGGTCTCCTTATCAATGCCTTGAAAAACATAGTAACTTGACAGTGAAACAGATGAACGTTAAAAATAAAATGTTAATCATCCTGCATAGGTTTTCCGCTACTTAAAAAGGATGTTGCTTACGAATGACTTTACCCCAATGTTGTACTTCACATTACTTTTTCCTCAAACATTTAATCACCAAATCCCACTTTATTAATCTATGTTGACCTCTGACCTGCATGTCAATCGTCATGTTAAAATTTCTCTCAAAGTCTAACCACACCGGTTCGATTTTAGCTCAGCCTGATGATCTCAAAACCATTCTCCTTCTTCTCTTTTATGGGCTGGGGTAGAAGCTGTCCTTGTCCCTCGCCCATATCCCCAATCGCCTCATTCTCTGACCCTCCTTGTCCTTCCTGCCCAGTGTCGTTCCCCTCCATCGGTTTATCCACAGGACATTCCCCATTGTAGGTTTTGACGTAGTCTTCCACTCGCCAGTCCCTGAACTCCAGCGGCTCCGAGCAGACCAGGCCCGTGTACGAGACGCTCGGGTGGTGCTTGAGCCAGTAGACCAAGTAGTGGATGTTGTAGTCGCAGATCCACGGGTTGTTGTCCAGTGTTAGCCTCCGTAGGAAGTACAGGTCCTCCAGCACGCCGTACTGGAAGTAATGAAGGCTGTTGTTGGACAGGTCGAGATCACGGAGGTACAGCAGGCCTGCAAAAGCAGCTGGGATGGAAAATATGCAATAAAAATTAGCCTAATTCACAAAGGACCAAACATAGTTTCATTTAGAACTAATTATCCACACTCAAATGCAACCATTAAATGTATGTTTAACTCCCACAACGTCTTGTATTAAAATGTCTCCGCAATTGTAGATTCAAAAACATAAATTTGCTATCGGCTGCCCTTGAACGTTGAACATTTATGAAGAGATGATCTGTTAGGATGAAGTTTGCTTTTAGTAAAAGTTGAGTCTCTGTTATTTGTGTCAAAAGCTAGCAGTCAAGATAGTTTTGAGAATGCGGTAGCCTCTGGATGTTTTCCACGGGAGGTTATTCAGATAAGTCTCACTCGTGTGGCTTTGAGGCAGACTCAGGACTATTTGAGAGATCATTGCTATCTCATGACTGACTTTGGAATTTTTCTGAGAAACCCCAGAGAGGCTAAGCAAGATAGACTGGTATACAAAGGGCCATGTTTTCTCAGCTTTAAACAACGCAATCACCTATTCGGAGCCTTCTGTTCGCCATCTGTGTTCATTTTGTGGGTCATTAGAGACCTTGTGGATGGGTTCTCCGAAGGAATAAAAATGAGCAACATAACAAGTGAATATGGGGGCAATGCGGCTCACATACAACCAGCAAAAGAACGAAGATGAAGACGGTGACCGAAATGGAAGAACTTCTACTTCCATATGCTATGATGAAACTTCATGATTTATTGACTGCACAGACTATACCTCCACCTGCAGTGGCTCTTTTTATCTCTACGTCTATTATCACAGCTAACTAGCCTGTCGCCAAGTTTGCTGTTGTCTGAAACTGACCTCTGAATTCAGAAGCTAACTCAGATCTGCTCTGTGCTGAATATAACACCTAGCAATCCCAACTTCCATCCATCCATCCATTTTCTGTTCACCCTTGTCCCTTAATGGGGTCGGGAGGGGTGCTGGTGCCTATCTCCAGCTACGTTC
>CAEGAE010048365.1:0-16235 GCA_903067095.1 Girardinus metallicus
TATATATATATATATTTTTTTTTTTTTCAATCAGCCAGCCAAGTTCAACTCCTCACGGGGCGAGGAGTTGAACTTGGCTGGAGTCAACACAGGGTGATACACATAAAATGGCTGTAGTTCTTTATGTAATGAATGCACATATTTGATTTCAGAATTTTATGGCTTTGCATTTTGACTGATAGAAGACGAAAACATGGAGGAAATTTTTCCAACCTGAGAGAAAAGTTTACAGGCCACAAGACGCAAAACAAAAGATCAGACTGGAGCGAGCACAAACCAGCTGAAACCAGAATTATCCAGGCGATTGGGGTGGCCTTGAGTACCACCAATTTACATAAGTGGCAAAAGTACGAGAACATAAAATTTAATTGTGAAGGATGCCTGTTAGAATGCATTCTCAGGTCCTTTTGGGACCCTGTTGATGTGAGCAGCCACTCGCATCCACGCCCAGGAGATGCATGACCCAGATGTTTGATGAATTGACCTGACTGTGTAGGTGTGGTGGAGGTCAGAAGACGTTCATCAGGAATGAACAGGGAACAATCAACTTATTTTGAAATCTACTGTACTCACGCAAAGCTTATATACATATATATATATATATATATATATATACACACAGTATAAAAAGTATATATATACACACAGTATATATATACTGTGTGTATATATATATATATATATACACACAGTATAAAAAAAGTTTTTATAGAGTTAGAAGCACAAAATGGAAATCCCAACACAATGTTCAGTCAATGCAGGACTGACTGAATAAGTAGTAAGGGGCCAAAAGCATGCATTGTCATAAAATTCTTTACTTTATGTGTTGCTGAAATGCTAAACCCTGACAAGCTGCTTGATAATATAAAGTTATGACTGGATATCTAAGGCCCTTTGCCCCTGCAGAAAAAAAAAAAATTCATAACTCCACGAGTTATGTTTCGGTGAAAAGGCAAACAATACTCTGACAATACAAGGAGAGACACTAATGGATAGAGACGAGCATCAAGCGGAAAGGGCCGGGAGACACGAGGCGAGGTTTGGCTTCCAGCAGTTGGCCTCGTGGACAAGGTCACTCCCAAAGCAACTTTCTATGGGGGGTCGGGACAAGCATCCCATAAAGCAGATAAAGAACAATAACAGGAACTATAGGCCACAAAGTAACTGGAGACTCTCTGTGGAAGAGAATAATTGAAAGACCCTGTAAGATCAGGACACACGCTCAGCATGAAGGAGACAGGGTGGATAAGATATTTATATAATGTGATTAAAGCTAATGCAATGAAGAAAGTGGGATCATTGGGTCTGCTGCCAAACATGATAACAATTACCATCAAAGTGTGTGGTTTTGATAGCCTTGCAACATTTCAAGACGTTTTTTTATAAACAATATTGCAATGTTTTCTCCAGTGAGGCACTGTAAAAACATCAACAACACTAAAAATGGAAACATAAAAAGTCTCTGCATAAGTTGTGCAAGCAGATCTGTATGACAAATGGCCAAGATTTAAAAATATCCTCAAGTGTTTGCACATATAGGAGAAAATCAGTCAGTTCAACAAAAGACTAGGTGAATTTTGTTTTTCTTTAAAGAGCTTACGCGTTTAAGGACTCTTTTTAGTTAATTTTCCTTCTGTTTGATAGTGCTGGCAAGTTTTCTGAAAATGCCCTTAATCATGAAATTAAAGGTTTGTCTAAGTTTGCCAAGCACGTATTTTGTTTTATAAGGACTATTACATGCAAATAAAAATAGCCCTTTTTATGTAAATGAATTTCCAAAGTGATCAGCTGTTTGTGTTCAGCATCATGTCCCAGTGTCTGGAACAGATCTGTCTGCAAAAATGTTCTGTAATCTCTCATTGAAGCAATTTGGATTAAAAAAAAATAAAGCATTGTAACACAACTGTAACTCTCTTCTCAAAATTCACTTCAAAGCCACCAAATGATTTGCACGATTTGCTGCAATAGTTCAAATATGGAAATTAGTGGAGAGGTCCATGTATCTTATCCACACACGCTGGTAATATTGAACAAAAAAATGTTTATATCAAGGATGGAAAATGCACAACACTTTAGCATTGTGTGTGTTTTTTGTGCTCATGCATTTGCATTAAAAACATTGCCATTTATGAAAGGGTGAAATGATTTAATCTAGTTTTGGGTTGACACTGCATATCCTTTTCCATCCGGCGCATTGTTCCTTTAACAACTGATTAATATCTTGTTTAAACAGTCTGCAGACACATCACTCTGTTGGTGTGTTTATAAATGCTCTGGAGCTAATCAACACAATGGCCCACATTCTTGGGATTTAAAGGAAGTCCATCATATCACAGCGTCTGCTCTCCACCAGAGACACAAAGATTCAAGAAATATGACTCAGGAACAAAAACAACTCTGCACACGAATGTCTGCTTATTGCATTCATTTTTAAAGGTGGGGGTGCTTCGGCCTTCTGACAGTCCCAGAGTTTTAGCTGCGCTTTGCACCAGCACATCCGTGAACCTTTCACCTACCCCTCCCCCCCTTTTGACTCCGCTGCTGAATTTGTGAAATAACAACAGCACAGGCAGAGAGGATTAAGTGCAAATTAGCTCATGTTTTCTGTTTTTAGATTTCTAAGTGAATAAAAATAGACAAGTAATCAGAATTTAATATTTTGGGTGGGTCCCCAAGACTGTGCACCGTAAGAGACTGGGTAAAGACTTGTTTCTATTCTGCAACAGGAACAACAGAAAGACAGAGTGCAAATACCCGTTCATTTCCACACTTGCAATTTCTTGATCATTTTAGAGTCTTCGACTTATCTTGCATTCATATCTTCAGACTGCAGGACATGGGGACTCTTTTGCTGTGGTTAAAAAACTGACTTGGAAGACAACATTATCAATAAAATGTGGTAACATTGAGAGGAAGACAGAAAACCCTTTGACATGGTGAAGACCACAGTAGGTGAGAATATAAATGTTACCAATCCAATACATTGATATTTTCTTTGCATGAAGGTGATTTTATGTTAGAAAGTAGGTTATCCAGATTCCAACCTCTTTAGTAACCAATGCTTAAAACATATTTATATTCCACAATTTTCCCTTAGTATTGTCTCTAAGGTTCACCAGATGATCTTTTAGTCTTGTCTGCAGTTAGCACGTAAGCTAAGAATGTTTCTAAATAAATAAAAATAGGGTGGGCAAAAGAATATTTCAATGAAACTGCATAATGTTGCTGATTAAAAATACTTGAAAGGAATTCTATTACAAACACTATAAAAAATTGAAAGGTTGTATTTTTTTTCAACATCTTTTCTCTGTTTGGATTGCTTTATGTTTTCTAGTACAAGTACCACTTATATGCTAAAAAGATATTCTAAAATGATACTTGCATTGAACGTGATTATGAGGATTTGCCAGCTAATGAGTGAGATTTGTTGTATTTTTGCACCAGTTAAACTCATCAACAAAGGAAGTGTGCCTTTTTCTATTCTCACTGCCTGCTGAACATGTATTAATGTGCTTTTTTGATTTCTTATCTCTAAATTTTCTTTCCTTTGAGCCGGGGTCCTTTCAGGTTAAAATCTTTGGGTGGTGTCCAGTGCAACGGTTAAAAAAAATAGCCACTGCCTGCCCTTCCTCACGTAGCCTTCTGGGATGACAGACGGTACTCGTGAGACGGCGTTGATTTAGTTGCAGCGTGGATAAACAGGGTCTGCATCAGACATAAATTCTCACTTCCTTTTGCTTTACATCTGCCAGTCAAAATGAAACTTTCTTTTGTTTGTGATTTCCTTGCAATTAATCCTTCCTAATAGTTTCAAAAGGAGCATGTGCAGTCTGTCCGTAAACTGTTTGTTTTCACAGTTCCAACACTCATTTTACAAGTACACCGCTTTTCAAAAGTAGCTACACCACTTAAGCTTTTTCACAGTTTATTATATTACAATCACAAACTTTTATGCACATTAGAGGAATTAACAATCCTGGGACAATGCAACTCTGAGAAACTCTGAGAAGGATAGAGAGCATTCATATTAGATTTCCCCCATATTATTATTTTGTAGAAACAATTTCAAATGCAAAAAAGTACAGTTGCAAGCGTAAAATTGTCTGTAAGTTTTGCACAACTAAATACATTCTTGCTCATTAGCCTTTAAAAGATAGCTCAGGCACAGTAAAATTAGACATCAAGAATTTACAAACATCAATTTTGACAATTTGAACCACATTCTCCCTTGAATTTTGGTGAGAACTTTCACTGGACCATCCTTACACACATATGTTTTGATCCAAACGTGCTGACATTCAGTCACCCGTAATTTTCAAACCCATTTTGTCAAGCAGCCTCAATGGTTAAAATGATGTAGTGCTCAAACCTAGAAGTCCTTCCCATAACAGCTGGATTCATAGTGGAATTGATCTACAAACAGGCGCAATGTAATTATCAAGCATACAACCAGGGCTCAAAAGCAAAGATTTAAACTAAAGGATGTTAGAACGTCCTAGTCAAAGTCTGAACCTAAATCCAACTGGTAATCAGTGACAAGATTGAAAATTTGAAGCTAAGCTGCTCCAATGCAGCTACCATGCATGTGACACTCGTCAGAAGTTAATGACTGTGTGTCTTACTTTGTATTGGTCTGTCATATAAAATAACATAAAACATTGAAGTTTGTAGATAAGACAGTTTTTAAAAGTTCTCCGGAAAGCCGCCATAACAATCCGAACATGCATTTATATACACACCTTGATTTATCAGCTTTAACCTTGTATTTGTTCAGAGCTCTCATGTTTTCACTCAACCCCAACAAAGAACATCTCACTCACCATATTCAGTCTCTGTTCATAGTCTAGTTGTGTTTTGATCCATGAACCAGGTTTCCATGTGTGATTGAGTTTCACGGAGGTCTCATAGGTACCTATGACTTTCCTTTTGCCTCATGGCTACACAGTTTAAACATCCCCCCCATTACAGACATCCATCCCTCTCGGAAATGAACATAAGACAAGGTTTGAGGTTACACCTCACCTCCACATACAATACAACTTTGATCTTTTTGGGCGTCTCACAGTCCTACACAATGTCTCAACTGTGCCTGCTCTGGGCTTGTACCCACCACTTAGCTGTGCATTGGAAAGTGTGCGTGTGGGAGTGTGTTTGACTTTTTTCTCCTGGATGATGAAAAAGAAAAAAAAAAAAATCCCTTTAGCAGTAGGACCCAGAGAATCTCTGCTGGCAAAATTGAACGGGTACACCTTTATGTTGTCCGAGGCAGGGCCCAAGATGAGGAAAAAAGTTGGTCAGTACTGTAACAAAAAAAAAAAAAAAAAAAAGTTGAGCTTTCTGCCTTGTCATTGGCTGAGAAGAGTCTGGCAGGAAAATGCAATGGCTCCTAGAGTGAGGACAGTCTGCCCTTATATTTATTGCAACTTAAAATACACACCTTGACTAATTCAGCTGCAGCGTCTGAAGGGATAACCATCCTCAGCTCGACATGAGCGCTTCCGTTGCCGTATACAGGAACATTTACACGGAGGACCGCTTCAAGCAGGCCTACGGCTCCGATGACAACGCGTCTGGGAGTCTGCGGCTGCGGGAGAAACTGGCCGGGAAGTGCAGGTGTTCAAGGCGAACCTGCCTTCATCTGCTCAGTGAGAGAGTCCCGCTTTTCAGCTGGCTGCCGAGGTACAGACTGAGGAAATGGATAGTCGGAGACGCTATCGCTGGGCTGACTGTTGGTATTCTTCATATTCCTCAAGGTATGTGCAATCTACTTAATATAATAATAATAATAATAATAATAATAATAATAATAATAATAATAATAATAATAATAATAATAATAATAATAATAATACTTGTGTATGAGAATAACAGTAGCAGTATAATTATTCATTAAATACATTTATTTAGAATTACTCAGACTCTTCCTCCATCTCTCATTTTCTGACTCTGTCCTTATAAATCTTACTGCTGGTCAAAATAAATATGTCATGAAACTAATAATTAAGTTGATAAAATAGTTAAGGGGAAGATGTTCCTCATCCTAGTCTTATTTACAGCAAACGAGTCACACTCTTAGGATCACATACATAACCCTGCCTTAAATAAAAATCTTGCATGATGGCATGGAGTCAACTTGACAACAACAAAAATAAACAAACAATGGTCCCAGGCTGCTTATGCAGTAGTTTTGATCTTATGAAAACTTATTTAGTGTGCACATATGTTGAATTTGTAAGACTTGCATTCATAACTCAGTGATACACAGTGTTATCCTGGTTTGAACTTGTTCATCTGCTCTGCAATTGTCATAATTGCAAGGCAATTATGACAATTGGCTAAACATCTTAGCCATGTTTTACAGAAAGCTCTATTCAGTTGTATATTGTTACTCTCATAACTCCTTTATGATCATCCTTTGGACTGTTATAATAATCCAGCAGCAAATGTGTAATGCATGTGCTTACTTTGAAATTTCACCTTAGACTGTACGCCTTCTTCTTTTCTAACGCTCATGTACTTACTTTGATTTAAGAAGGAAGTGGTGACATTAAAAATGGGACAAATAAAATGTTCTTAAAATTTGATTTATCTACTTTTTCTAAACAGGTATGGCCTTTGCTTTGCTAACATCCGTGGCTCCAATTTTTGGCCTCTACACCTCCTTCTTCCCAGTCGTCCTGTATATGATTTTTGGCACTGGCCGCCATGTGTCCACAGGTAAAATCGCTGTCTGCATTTTATGCTTTGCTAAAGTGGAAAAATGCTTTGTTGAATTTTTCCACGTTTGTAACATTACAACCTCAAACCTAAAAAATATTTTATTTGAATTCTTTTGTAATAGACAAACACAAAGCAGTGGTTAACTCTCTTTTCGTTAAAATTAACACTGCTTTAAGATTCTCCACAACTTCATCCCTGACCTGCTGTGTTGTTTGACCTTAGTGATGCTTGTTCAGTGATGTGACCTTCACAGAACTGATGTGTTTATGCTAATACTAGGTGACCTCTCAAACATTTTGGTTGTTCTACCTCTTAAATGTTGTGAGGACACTGTTGTCCTCATGGACCCATTGAGTAACATGTAAGCGTTTGGAGGTGATGGTTAAGGGGTTAAAAAATACATTTAGAGGCAATATTTTCAGAATTTTATTTTGAAAAATCCTTTCACTCTTCAACTATTCAATACCTTATGTTTGTCAATCACAAAAATCCTAATAAATAGCATGCAAGTTTTCACTTGTAACATAAGAAAATATGATAAAGTTCAATAGGCATTTGCTGAGAAGACTTTGTCTTCACAGGTACCTTTGCTGTAGTGAGTCTGATGACTGGTTCTGTGGTGGAGCAGCTGGTTCCTACTCCTCTGGCCTTCAACTCCAGCTCATCTGAAGCAGCAAACTTTGAGGCCCAGCGGATTGGAGTGGCTTCTGCTGTAGCTCTACTTTCAGGAATCGTCATGGTTTGTGAGACACAAACTGTGATGTATTTTGCATCTCACGTGAACACTTTGTCTTTGTGCGGATCCGGCTTGATTACCTGTCTCTGATATTTTGTCCGACTTTGTCCCAGCTCTGCATGTTTGGTCTTCAGCTCGGCTTCCTCTCCACCTATCTGTCAGAGCCGATTGTAAAGGCTTTCACCAGTGCCGCTGCCTTCCATGTCACGGTTTCACAGCTGCAGAGCATGCTGGGCCTGAGACTCCCTCGCCACACTGGGACCTTCTCTCTCTTCAAGGTGATCTGTGTTTCTTATTCTCATACTGTTCTAGAAAAAAAAATAAAATACAAATAAGCGAAGAGGTTTCAGGTTTATCACTTTTTTGTGGGTTCAGACTTTAGCCTTAGTGTTGGAGAACCTTCCTAACACCAACATGGCTGAGCTGCTGATCTCTGTGGTCTGTCTGGCTGTACTGGTCCCAGTTAAGGAGATCAACACGCGTTACAGGCACCACTTGCGCACACCCATCCCTGTGGAGATCCTCACGGTCAGTCAGTTGGTTTCTAATGGATAAGACTTGTTACGTACATTACAATGAGCAAGTATTAATTTCTGATTTTATGTTCTGCTCTTCAGGTGATTATCGCTACATGTGTAGCCTATTTCTCCTCGCTAGATTCCAATTACAACATCGAGATAGTTGGCCAGATTCCTGCTGGGTAACAGTTTAAATGACAAAAAAAAAAAAAAATCTTACAAGCCTTTTGATTTAAAATAAAAGCAAACACATTTTCTATGTTTAGATTCCCAAAGCCACAGTTGCCTGCTTTCCACACTTTTCCCGCCATTGCTGGAGACACGATTGCCATAACTTTTGTTGGATATGCTGTTTCTGTCTCACTGGCGATGATTTATGCTGACAAACATGGATATTCTATACATCCTAACCAGGTAGAACCCATGAATGATATACCTTCTTCCTGAACCATTTGCTCTGAACCCAACCAATCTGTGAACATTGCATTGAATCAACGTATTTTTGTTTTTCAGGAGCTGCTAGCTCATGGAATCTCCAACACCGTGTCCTCGTTTTTCACTTGTTTCCCCAGCTCAGCCACTCTGGCCACCACCAACATCCTGGAGAGTGCTGGAGGGTACACACAGGTATGGGCTGCAATCATAACCGTAACAACGCTGTTGGTTTTTTCACGTCTGTACTGAGGTCCTTTGGTCCAGGACAGATGAGTTACACTAAAAGGATAATACTGTGATTTATTCCTTCCATGCTAAAAACTATTTTTAAATAAAAATCCTGCTTTGAACAGCTAATAAATATATTAGCACATAATCAGAAAAAAGTGAAATTCAGTTATTGATTCATTACACACAGTGATGGAACCAAACATCTCAACAGAAAGTTAAGTGGAATGAAAATGTGAAGCTAGAGAGATGCACAAGCAATACCATACCATACCATACCATACCATACCATACCATACCATACCATACCATACCATACCATACCATACCATACCATACCAACTTTATTTATAAAGTACTTTATACACCAACAGCACCAAAGTGCTATACACAATCATAAAGTACAATGCAATTATAAAATAGAAAAGATCGAATATAAAATACATATTAAAATACAGACAGAATAAAACAAAGTGAAACATCTCAGATTGTGCCAAAAGCCAAAGAAAAAAAAAGGGTCTTAAGAAGGAACTTAAAAACAGCGAGTGAAGAGGCCTGTCTTATGCCCAAGGGGAGATTATTCCATAGCTTGGGAGCTGCCACAGAGAAAGCATGGTCCCCTCTAAGCTTGTGCTTTGTCTTTGACATCTTTAGAAGCAGCTGACCTGAGGGAACAGGAGGGTGTGTAAGAATGTAACAGCTAAGACAGATAGGGAGGGGCAAGGCCATTAACAGCTTTAAAAACAAATAAAATTATTTTAAAAAGAATCCTAAAACGTACTGGCAACCAGTGTAAGGATGCTAACATAGGGGTAATATGGTCAAATGTTCGTGTACCTGTTAAAAGATGTGCAGCAGCATTTTGTACCCTATGAAGCTGGGAAATATGTAAATCACTGACTCCTATATAAAGTGCATTACAGTAATCCAGCTGTGTGGTCACTAATGCATAGATCACTGTTTCGAAATGCTGTCTGGAAAAAATGGGTTTTACTTTGCCTAGCTGCCTTAAGTGGAAAGAGCTGAATTTTACAAAGGCTCTAATGTGTGCTTCCAGCTTAAGACTTGCATCCATTTTGACTCCTAAATTTGTGATAACCGGCTTGACATACTGGGCCAAGGAGCAAAGATTAGTCAGGGAGTCTACAGTGGATCTGCCAAAAATCACTACTGCTGTCTTATCTTCATTAAGTTTCAAGAAATTTAGGGCCACCCAGGCCTTCAAATCTTCCAGACATAAAAACAGAGACAGAAGAGAGGTGTAGTCTGCGTTCTTTAGTGGTAAATATATCTGTGTGTCGTCTGCATAACAATGAAAAGCAATCCCATATTTTCTAAAAATAGAGCCGAGAGGAAGGAGGTACAACAAAAAAAGAAGAGGGCCTAGAACTGAGCCCTGTGGGACACCACACGACAGTGGAGCAGAGGGAGACCTATGGGCATCAAGACAGACACAAAAAGTACACTCGGCCAAATAAGATTTAAACCAATCCAGAACTGTATGACCGATACCCACCCACTTTTGCAAACGGGAAAGTAGAATGCCATAATCAACTGTATCAAAAGCAGCTGATAAATCTTACAGCACCAAGACAACACAGTCACCAGAATCAGTTGCCAAAAATATATCATTAAAAACTTTTAAAAGAGCTGGCTCTGTGCTATGAAATGGTTTAAAACTGGACTGAAAAACCTCTAAAATATTATGTTCATTAAGATAAGACATTAGCTGATTATAGACTACCTTCTCAAGAATTTCTGAAATAAAAGGTAAAACTGCAAGCTCATGAAAGAGACTTCTGAAGCAGATTATCTGGCGTTAGCATTACAATTAAGTCATTGAATTGCAATGGGTAAAACTGCAGTCTTTATATAATTGTAAAGCCATGGATATTCAGGAGTTCGACTAGAGTCAGTTCTTCAAGAGCAACCACACTCAGTCATGTTAAAGCTGCAGTTGGTAACTTTTATAAAAATGTATTTTTGTTAAAACTGTTACGATATCGTGGCAACATAATATGAGACAGATAATTTGTGAAAAGATCGAGCTCTTATGGCTCTTCTAAGTGGTCCTACAGCCATTTGCAGAAATACACTGCAATACTACAGCTCAGAAACAACCAATCAGAGCCAGGAAGAAGGTGTTAGGAATGTCAGTTGTGCTCGTGTACGTGCTGCTTTCTTCCTTCTCTAACCTTCCCCCGTTCTGCACGTGCAGTCATTCAAGCTCAAGTTTACAGATCAGCTGCAATTGTGCTAATGGTGGAGAAACAATTGAACATTACAGGAAATACAGTAATTTCTCAAGTTCTGAGCACGCAACGCTGCAGAGAGCAAGGGGGGCACCTGTAAGGTGTGCTTGTTCAAATCTTCAGGCTTAGAACTCCCTACTGCAGCATTAACATGGACTAAAACTATAGCATTTCTTGTGTTTTTATTTTATTTATATATATCTTTTTAATCCAGTGGTACCCATTTTTGACACTTATCAAACTGAAAATTGGTGAAGTGGGGAAGACATGCAGGAAAGATTTTGAATTTGGAAGTTCAACAAAGGACAACTGTGCAAAAGATCATTAGCATTATATATAGCGAGGCTATTAATCACTACTGCTATGCTATTAGCCATCCATGAACCAGAGACAACATCAGAAGTGTCTCACCTGGACAAAGGAAAAAAAAAGACTGGGTTGTTTCTCATTGGTCCAAAGTCCTTGTATGAGATGAAAATAAATTTTGCACTTTGTTAGACAATCAAGATCCAAGAATCCAGAGCATATACAATAATTTTAATCATTTAAAGCCAATTAAGTCTTTAAGTTTCTTTAACATCATGATTACATTTATATGTGTGTGCTTGCAGCTCTCAGGCCTTTTCACCAGTCTGGTTGTATTGATAGTCCTGCTGCTGATCGGACCCCTGTTCTACTTCCTGCCTAAGGTGTGCTTTCATGACTGTCTCTGTACATGAAGAAAAAGGAAGGAGGATATCTCCACTTATCTTCCTTTTTGTCTCTCCCTGCAGGCTGTGTTGGCATGCATCAATGTTACCAGCCTCAGGCAAATGTTCCTGCAGTTCCAAGACTTACCTGAGCTTTGGAGGATCAGCAAGCTAGACTTTGTAAGACTGCTTAATAGATATTTTTGTTCAGAAGGAAAAGGAGAAAGGAAACAAATGGTTTAATACTGTAGCTTGTTTGGCTGCTGGCGAACTAGTGGGTGCATCTTTAAACTGCAACGTCACCGTTTTCAGATTTTTTGAGTCAAGTACCTCCACGGAATATTTGTTAAATGATTAGGTTTTTTTAAATTAATCATGTTGTATTTACTTAGATTGACCTGTTCAATTTGATTTGCTAAGCTTTGTGGTGATGTTGTCTCTGTCTTTAGATGGTTTGGGTTGTAACCTGGCTGTCTGTGGTGGTACTGAACGTGGACCTTGGCCTGGCCATCGGCGTGGTTTTCTCCATGATGACAGTCATCTGTCGAACACAAAGGTGTAATTTCTGTCGGACAGCATCATTGTTAAATTCAGGAACTGAGGCTCAGTGCCTGTTTTTGCCAAGCTAGAACTGCAACCTTCATAACTTTAGCAATGTTTCCATGTTGTTAAATTTATGCATGACCATTTATTTTTCATAAATTACTATCTAGAATAACATGAAATGCATTTCTGTTGAGCATCTTTATTATGAATCTCCCAAATAAAGTTCAGCTCAAGCAGCTGCCTCCAGAAATCACCTAGTAAATAGAGTAGACTTGTGTGCAGGGTTAGGTTATAAAGCAATATACCAAGCTTAACCTTCTGTACAAAAAAGGGGTGAGACATGGCAGCCCACTTAAACTGGAAAAAGAAGGGGATTGATCACAGGCGAATGGCACCATTGACGGACATTCAAAAATCCACAGCACAGTTAGGAGAAGACAGCCATAAGAAGTCCATTTAAAGCTGTGACAAACTGAAAAAGTTGTATGAGTGTGAATACATAAACCTGATACATATGTAAACATATGATCAATGCCTTAACAGGGCTGATTGCTCAGTTCTTGGGCGGGCGAGCAACACAGAAATATACAGACCTCTGGAGAACCACAGCAAGGTGAGTAGAGCTTGTAATTCTTTCACTTGTTGTAAATGGTCAGTGCACTTAAACTTGAGGTGAACGTGTCTGAAAAAAATCCATTAAAGGAAATGAATTCCAGGACCATGAGCCTTAATCTGAGAGATAATGGGACAGGATTTTATCAAAACAATAAAGATGAGACATTGTTTTTTTTTGTTTTTTTTGTTATCCAGTGCTATGAAGTGCCTGGGGTGAAAATCTTGACATACAACGGGCCCATCTACTATGGCAATCGCAGCTTCTTCAGGGAGAAAATGAGCAGGGTGTTGGGTCTGACGCCCGAAGAGATTCGCAGTCGGGAAAAGGCCAGGAAAGCTTTGGAGAACCGAGAGAGAGAGGCCTCTGTCAGCACTGTGGTATGAGTCATCAATAACCATTAGTTGGGACAAATGTGACATATTTGTAAATTATGAAATGTGACTTAATTCAGCAATCTTCTTGTTTTCTCCCTATGTTGTTGTTTAGGAAAGAGGTATAGCAAACACATCATTTTCTTCAGTAAATGAGTTCTTTGAATCAGGTTCGTAGTTGCTTTGTGAAATCACTAAGTTTGGATGTTCTTGCACAGCAAACATTATGAAACTGTGTGTTTTCACCCTACAGAAACATCAGAGAAAGAGGTCCAGGCTGTGCTAATTGACTGCAGCAGAGTTATATTTGTTGATGTTGCTGGAGCGAGGCTCTTCACACAGGTCAGCCTTCAACAAAAGGACATGGCTCCCCCTCGTAATTTGGTCACATAATGTGATTTTCTTCCTGCAGATGTGCACCGAGTGCCAGAAAATTGGAGTCCATGTCTATTTGGCAAATTGCAATGGTAAGCCTTTTTAATGTCAGATATTTTTCTCATACGTTTTTTCCCTGTTATGCTACAGTGTAGGTAGGGTTAAATGTGTAAAGAGTGTGTGGATTTATTTCGTTCCCTTTAGAGAGTGTCTTAAAAATCTTGACATCAAGCGGCCTGATGAGTCACATGAATCCTCAGCATATTTTCATCACCGTTCACGATGCCGTAATGTACATTCAGCAACAGAGGGTACAAATTGTAATCACTTTCAATATAACCAGAGAATAAATTATTTTCACATTTAAATAACAATGTTGTCCTCTGCCATAGGAAAAACCTCCAGAGAACACCACAACAGTTTGGGTATGAACCAAAAGGCCAGTTTCTGTGACCTGAGACATTGTCTGGAGCAGAAAAGCAGCTGGTTTGGACTTTACAGTCGGGGAGTAATTCAAAGACACAGTGGCCTGTTGTAGCAGCATTTAGTATTTTTAATGGTTATATTTCAGCACTAGCCGTTCTTTTTCAGATATCACACTCCCTGCTGGCACACTTAAATCGATCCTAGCTGGATTTAACTAAAGGAAATGCAGTTCCTCAACACTGTACAACTCTTCTGGACTTTCTCTTTAATATTTCACTTTTATAGTCATATGTATTCTGTATTTTGGCATTGTAATATTTATATGTGTTTGTTGTTAGCTACCTTTATGTAATAAAATACAAAGTGCACTGAAGAATTTGTTCTATGTTTGTTAATCGTCTGCAGCTGGTCCAAGACGCTGCTGCCCGTCTGCTTATAGGTAACAAACAATGTGAGAACATTACAGTACCTCCATATTGCACTGGATGCATGTGTGTTTTAGGATAGACTTTTATTTTGGTTTTTAAATGTTTAAGCAGTCTGACACCTCATTTATGTAACAGAGTTTTTACACAAGCATCCTCTCACACTCTGGAACAATCTCCTTCTTAAATGAATGACGGCTAATACTTTGAACTCTTTTAAGGCCGTTTTGAAGACCCATCTTTTTAACTTAGATTTTAATTCCAGTTTAGCAGTTGTCTGTTTTTTTTTTGTCTTTTTTTAAGTTGATCTTTTCTTTTTTTATCTATCTATTTTATTACAGGTGTTTTTATTGATCATGTTTTAAATTATGGATTTCTTTGCTCACTCAGGGTAAAAAATGTTGATTGAGTCCAGTAGCTTTGATTACGTTACATTACGACAACTATGTAGAGTTCAATTAATGCTGACACCCTCGTGGTGACCCATGGTGGTGGCAACATCTTCACTCTTCACTCTTCAGCAGGGACAGGGGACCCGGCCAGAAACGGTGGGAAGATGGATGGACTCAAATGCAGGACAATTCTGAAGAAAAACCTGTGAGAGAGGCTTCAAAATACTTTGGTAGAGCTTACTCTTTTTAACAGGACAACAACCCTGAACAGCGATAGAATTAAATGGCACTAGCCCTTTCTAACATATTCACATGTTAGAAAGGGCTAGTGCAAGTCTGGACTTAAATCCACTTTAAAATCTATTTTGAACAGGACAAAAATTCATTGTCTCTTTGTGCAAAGCTGGCAGAGTCACACAGAATTGCAGAAAAAATATTTTTTTCCCTTTTTCAATTGCAGAAAAAGCTCAATGCAAATACCCAACACACTTCATACATGATCTTTGATTAACCATCCAGTAGCCAGTGATTGTTCTTTTTATCTTCACACACGAATTACAATCAATACATAATAAAAGGTGGATTTCTTCCTATATTTCAGGTATTAAACTTTTTTCCAGGGGATTGAAATGGAGGGTGGTGTGGAATGTGAAGCATGCCAACCTTGTCAAATTTTGAAGAGGGAAAAGGAGGTGTCTTTGTACGCAGTTAGATAATAATAATAATAATAATAATAATAATAATAATAATAATAAATATGCCTTGGATTTGAAAAAAGAATAACTAATTTGAATATGGAACAATGACAGGAGATTTGTTTACCATCTGACAAAGACAAAAACAGAGTAATCACATCCACAGAGTTGGTTCAGTGCGATTAAAGATACAGTATAAAAAGATTCCCAAGAATTATATTTCCTTTCAACTATTATTTTCTCATAAGTTGCTAAATTCATTTCAAAACCTTCCATGATGGAAACTGGCTCTATCTTGCCACGTTGCTGCCCTCTGCTGGCCAACATCTGATACTTTCACAACCCCGCTAACACCTGATACCTTGGCCTGATAAAACTACATCCAGCTTTGAGTTCAAATCCGCGGTAAAAATAAAGCAAATAAATAATTATGTCCTTGCTGTTTGTTTGATAACTAAGTTGAACACATTATTTCTTTTTTTTTTCTCGGTATATTTTAAGTAATCCTCCTGACACTGTACCCGCTGGGGTTTTCCCTTTAAAGCTCAAGGAGTATTTCACTAATTGGCAGGAAGTAGTCCACTTCAATTAGGACATGATGCACGAGTATCTGGCCAAATGTTTATTAAGCCAGATTCTACAGTAAGACCCACTAACATGAACACCCATGGAGAGGAATTATAAAAATAACCGTGCAAAACCCTCAACAAATCTCATACTTAAAGAATGAAGACTTGAGTTGTCATTTAAATAAACTCTCACAGGCAATAGCGTAACAGCATATATATATATATATATATATATATATATA